>OX101730.1:4016453-4205592 GCA_944452665.1 Stenoptilia bipunctidactyla
TCAGTTGAAGGTGTCTATAATACATGAAAGCGCGCGTTCAAATGTACAGCAACATAATTCATACATCTCGAAGCGCGCGACTGACGCCCGCAAAACGCGCGCTCTTGCGTGTTTATGCATCAATAGTTGATCAATGGGTTCTTCTGGTTCTCAAAGCGCGCGTTGGCAAAGCGCGCTTGAAAGCGCTCAAAAAGCGCACTTGAAAGGACTCAATAAGCGCACTCTTGCATGTGTATGCATCAATAGAACGGTAACCTATCTTATTTTCGAAACTTTATGTTCGAATTTCAAAACTTCGAAAACGTAATGACGATTTTTTAAATGCTAGATTGATTTGCTTACCTACATCAATTTGTTATCAATATACTTATTTTACATATATGTTACTAGCCAGAAAAACATTATTCCGATTATTACAATGTTTTTTTTTCTTTTGACAGATATTTTATATAAGTACTGAACACTATTTTCATAATTCGAAGTATTAAAGATCGTTTTATGTTTCTCACTATTCTAATTTGATACTTTTCTGTCCTTCTATATACATTATTGTATAGATAACATTCATTTTGATTTCGTAATATCCCTGGCTGATCACTTTTATTTTGACACTTAGTTATGGGGCCTAAAATAGGAAAGATGGTAGGACCTACGTCCCCGGATAAAAGATATCTAGAAGTAAAATAAGGTGCGATGGCGAGCGTAGCGAGGAGAAGTAGGTAGTTAGTGTGTATGTAGGAACTGAAGGGGTAATAAGGGGTGCTAAGGAGAGACTAAAACTTAACACAGAACCGAATTGGTCAACCCCTTAACCATGCAGTACTTTTCTGTCGCACCCTAGAGTGTTTTTGTAAAGCCGGAGGCGCAGAGGGGGGGCTGCACATCCCGTAGCGCCGGAGACGTTGTCATTGGAGCAATGTAACAAACAAGTGAAATTGTAAAACCTTATGTCAGGCGCTTCATTGTTGGTATTGTGTTTTTATAATATTGTTAATAATATTATGAAAACCAAAACATCTGGCAATATATGCTTCGGCTAAACATTCGGTATGAGAGTTAAAACATATGAGAGTGACTTTTGCAGATTTTTTGGTAAATAAGAAAAAACGTAGGTAGATTTTTTCAAGCTGAGAAGATTATAAAGATAGTTTTTATACAATCACAAATAATTAAGACGACCTTTCAAAAGTAAATTTCACTAAATAAAACACTTTTTAACTGGATTTATCGCGTATATTTACATTTTAAATTTTAACTTGATGTTTCGGTGTCTTTGCAGACCCCGCGGTCACGAGCGACTGAGGTGTCAAGCGTCGGATTGATAGATGGAAAAAAATATACATCATCTCCATCTATTTCTCAGTCTTCGATCGTAGCGTTCTGTATTGACACAAAACGAGCTGACTGACAGTATCTTGACCAAGATCTTGACTTTTAGGTCGTGCAGCTTGCTTGATGTTAGATTTAATGTTTTTCAGGATAGGGTCCCATGTCGGTGATAGTTTCCAATTTCCAACCATCTTCTCTATTGAATTTAGGGTGTTTTTATTTCAATCGCTACTCTGATCATTCTAGGAATGTAATGTTGATCAGCATCCATCTGCCACCAAACGGATATTCTTGATATTAGAAAAATCGGAATTGTTAATTTTGTGTACAACAGCTGAAGCGAAGCGACTAAATTCGAACCTTTATTAAATTCATTTTCCGTGAAGTAGTATGTAAATACGCGTTAAGGTTAATGTTTGATGCACCCTCCACCACAGTGAAATAAAAAAATAAAGCTGACGGGAATAATGTTTATTTATTTACCCTTTATTATACACAAAATAAAAAAAAAAACACAAAAGAACACATTACCTATGTATAAAGGGCGGCCTTATCGCTTGGAAGCGATTTCTACCAGGCAACCCATATAATAAGTCATTTGATCTGGGACTTTCGGCAAAGGAAGGTTTTTCTGGCAATCAAAGGAGGATATAAGATGTAAATTAAAAAAACAACATTTGAAAATCGTACATTCGAACTTCTGAAAAACGTATTTTCGGTGAAATGAAACATATAGGAAACAAAATATGGGAAACGTTTTCGAACAATTAAAATTCGGGAAAAAACATCGTATTCTTGATAGGTAACCCAATAGAACTTGTGGTTCTCAAAGCGCGCGTTGGCAAAGCGCGCGCTTGAAAACGCTCAATGTGTACGCGGTCTTAGGTGGAATGAATTTTTCCACCACAGGCCGTAGATGCCTTTTTGAAGACCTTGACGAGACCTTCTATTTGGGTATATGGGATCAAGACTTTGGAGGCCCGCTGGACTAAGTGCTAGGAGAGAATGTAGAAAAATAATTATAAAAACGACACGTGTCCTGGCACGCAGCACACTGCCAACGCTAGCGTAACCATGCGTTGCGTTATCGATTCTTTAACTTTCGGTTAAGTTTACTCAGTAAATAATTAATATTTATTTTCTTATCATATTTTTTCTCTTCATATATGATCTCAAGCTATCACGTCCTTGAATTTCAAAAGTGACCCACCAGTCTTTCCCCTGTATATAGAAAAACTATAAGTTCAAACAAAAACCGTTTTTTGTAGTCTAATGGGGAAGACTATACCTATCTGGGAGTTCGTCCACCAGGATCCCCCAGCCTGATCCCCCAGGGGATCCCAGTGAACTTGTCTGTTCATCAGGATCCCCTTCAAAAAAATAAGCATAAAAAGATGTTGTCGCACTGAGTCCAATTATGCTTTTAAAAATTGAAAGTAACTTTTTTGATCTAGGTATACGGAATTTTATTCGAACTGGCTAGTGCAATTTAATGCAATCTCCTTGTTTATCAAAAGTATTTTATCAATAATACCTAATGTCAACACGTGTAAATCCCGATAGCTTAGCAGTTCGGAGCTTTCTGATTATATTTGTTTACTCTTACGTTTATAATACTCTCACTCATCCCTAATAAAAAAAAAATAACATTATTACCTATTCAATAAAAAAAGAATCATAGAAATCGGTAAGTATAGAAACACCAAACTTATACATGAAATACGCTAATAACCCATCGTGCGTGAATACTGAATGATATAGGGATTATTTTTGCGTAACGGATGCCGCGCTCGACGCGGCTCGCGGCGGTAGGGTATAAAAAGGCGGGAGGCGAGCGCAAGCTTTTGCGCGATTTAATATAGGTAGGTACAGAAGGAACAAGCGTTACATTACCTGTCAAATTTCCCCAACCAATTTTAACTTATTATCGAGGGCATAGAGTTCAAATTCAAGTAAAAAATTTTAACAGATTTGTAACGCTTGATGTACTGCCTTCTGTACATACAGAGATAAAATGGAAATCAAGGTTTTGTTTATTTCATGATCGTTTCTGCCTCTTGGAAGTCAGAAACCGTAGATTTCTTCGGATAAAAAGTAACGTATGTGTTAACTACTATACCAAATTACATTAATATTGGCTTAGCCGTTTGGCAGTGAAAAGCAGCCATACATAACTATAAGTAGTATTGTATGTAAACTGATAATGGCTGGATGGATGGATTTTTGCTATTCTTTCACGCAAAAACTACTTAGCTTTACCTAGAATATCAATAAGCTAAGTATAATTAATGAAGATATTGCACGAATTAAGTAAAATTGAAGGCATTAAATAAAACACTTTTTAACCGGATTAATGGCGTATAATTTATATTTTACATTTTAACTCGACGTTTCGGTGTCTTTGCAGACCCCGTGGTCACGAGCGGCTGTTAAAATTTAAAATGTAAATATCCGCGATAAATCCGGTTAAAAAGTGCTTTAAGTATTTAATAGTCATACATAATAGTTATCGCGAAAATTTAAGACAATATTAAAATTTAAGGCACTTTGGCACCCGATTTGTTTATAACGCTATGTGCCTTTGTAATGTACCTAATAGATAGTTACCTACCTATGTTTGTGGTT
This sequence comes from Stenoptilia bipunctidactyla, assembly GCA_944452665.1. Taxonomy (NCBI): domain Eukaryota; kingdom Metazoa; phylum Arthropoda; class Insecta; order Lepidoptera; family Pterophoridae; genus Stenoptilia; species Stenoptilia bipunctidactyla. The sequence goes on from OX101730.1 coordinate 4,020,408, forward strand.
AGGAGTTATACATATTATATGGGCGAAGATTCTTCATTTTTATTTTTGTTATTAAAGATAGTTAGGACCTTGGAGAAGAAAATAACCTACTCGAAATACTAATTCAATACAGACGAAGTCGCGGGCATCATCTATGTAATATACCTACCTACCTATACTTTTTCACAAAACCTAGGTGAAACTGCGGATTACTGCTTTGTTGTAACAGTTTTTGAAGTAATTCTGTCTGTTTATCTACGAGTATCAGTAACGCTTTCACAGCTAAACTACTGAGTCGATTTTGACGAAATTTAGAATAAGGTAAGTTTTAACTTCAAGGAGGATATAATAATAGTATTTATCCAACTCTAATACACGGTATCCACGCGGACGAAGTCGCGGGTCACAGCTAGTTGTAAAATAATTCTTTAAATAAAAAACGTAAATGTACTCAGTGTGTTTTTATCTTTACTTAATTTTATTTAAAGGGGATCCTGATGAACAGACAAGTTCACTGGGATCCCCTGGGGGATCAGGCTGGGGGATCCTGGTGGACGAACTCCTATCTGGGATATTTTTCTCCAAAGTACTTTTTGAACACCCTAAATAAAGCGCTGTTTATTTTCGAGGTACAGAACCAGAAAAATGGTCAGATCCCTACATATTATAGGCACTGGACAGCTTAAAAGTAAAACAAACTTAATTTTCTTATGTTTTATTGAAAATATCTACACAATACACTTTCGCATACAAAAATTTAAAATCTTCATTTAAGTATACCTAAGAGTCCTGTATTTTAAGAACAAGTACAAGTTTGAAATTAAATGGTTGAAGTAGCTACAAGTTTTTATTATAAAACTTTTAATGAGCACAATTACATAACATCTTAGAGATTATTTTTTTAATTTTGAAAACATTTAAGTAGTAGCTCAACAACTTGGACTTTATATTTTCCAGTCTTACAGGGCTAAATCCTTAATATAAAGGTATAAAATAAGTCTTAATTAATTACAGTGTATTTCAATATTGAATCTGAGGATTTAAAACACAAATGGTAACCTATCTTACTTTGAAAACCGTTTGTTCGAATTTCAAAACCTCGAAAATGGAGTGAAGAAATTTGGAATAGTATTTTTTGAAATAATTTTATATGTAGTAAATTTATTTGACGTAGTATCATTTTCTAGAAAAACTAATAAGCCGTCTTTCAAAACATTTTTTTTTCTTTTTACAGTAGTGCTTACAATAATTTTCTTTCCTAGATGTAATAAATTTTAACGTAACAAAAAAGGCGCTACACCTTAACATTTTTACATTAATGTCTTCTACAGAATGTCTTAAGCTACATCACAATTATCGGAATTTTAGAACATCTGACTTAGATCAAACAAATTAATATATCTTAAAAAGATCTTTTAAAAATTTAGTACTAAACTATAAGTCGGTACTTCTTCTAATTTTTATTATACTTATAATTATGAATCCTTTTGTCTCTTATGGCTCAGAATTGTTCTTATACATACATAAATTAGCTGAAGCCTGAATTCAAATTTATAGCCTATATCATCATCATTATACTTCGTATACCAGCGATCAGAACATGTTCAAAAAGATTATTCCGGACAACGATTTTTGGCACTTTGTTCATAGTTTTACGACTTTCTCGGTATATTGAATTCAACGCCTAGCCAAGAACAAACACAGTGGTACTACATCCAAGAAAAACTAGGGCCGTGCACAGATTGCCTGCCTGACCATCCAGAGGTTTCCAATTTTCTAGTCAACGTTTTTATTTATACCTACGTTGTAGTTAAAGGTCAGTTGCTTGAAAGAATCAATATAAGAACCTGAGAAGCCTATAGGGCAAATAAGCTATCGCAAGACGTCTGTCACTGACAGACAGCCATTTATCTGTCAGCAGGCAACTCAATCACCTCTGCACTGGAGCCCTTTTTTAAAATAAAACAAAATCCCCAGATAAGTACATCAACAACAAAATAAGCAAAGCTGGTGTTATGAGATACCATGTAGCGAACTAGGTGGGAACCTAGAATATAAAATACATTATTAACATTAAAAAAAAAGCCCGGACCACTTTTTTTTTTTCGTGTACCTACCGGGCACGCCTCGCTCCCGGAGACCGTCAAACGTTACGTGGACGCGGTATAAGACTTTTACAATCCGCTTTCATAACGTTAATTTTTCTACACTCTTACAGGCACAGCTACGTTTTGGAGTATTATGTGGAAATCGCTCTGAGCGGAGACATACTTTTTTGCTAAGGGCAAGTTAACTTGCCCAAGTTGGACTCACTGTAGCACTGAGCCTGCTTGGTAATTAAAATGGCCCTCCTCGTCACCTAATGGACGAACTTATAGCCCAGCAGTGGACTGATTGTGAGTTGTGATGAAGAGGAACGACTCCACCTATTGAAGGCTTTCATCAAGGTCAAATCCAGTCAGAGAATCATGGTCTAGCAGACATGTAGCCTGAATTCCATGTAGAATCGTGCTAACATTGGCATCATACATCTACAACAATAGTGCCATAAGCATAATAATGCTTACAGTAATTGTTAATAGTAAAAGTTTACAGGATACAGATCCCTGAGGTACCCGGCATCAATTGCCACTGAGTCAGAGAAGCATAGATGTTCTTAGATTGATTTTCTACTGCACACTTGTGAAAAGACATTTTCGACTTAATATTTGAAGTCTAAGCATTTTGCCCGTCATTTGTTGATCAACAGTTGCTTCTCTCTCTTTCATTGTTCTAAATCGTTTCTAGTATAGGCCAGATTTTACGAAGGCCTGTCCTAACCTACAACTAGTCACTCAAGGCACGAATCAGCTGGTTATTTAGAAATACCTTTTAACAGCAGTATTGAGAAGGTATTCGCAATCACGCCTTTTTTTTATAATTAGTGTTTTTTTTTAGAAATACTTCTTCGTAATTTAATAAAGAAATATTTGTCTCTACGTGTTTACGGCCTCAGAGAAGAAAATCATGGCTTGGAAATACCCAATTTCTTCTTTATGCACTCTTTCGCTCATCTCAATTAAAAAACCCTTATTATATACAGGGTACTGATAAAATAATCCTGTGGGTTTAATATACTTACAGTTTTTTTTTATTTCCTAATAGGTATATTTCATAATTAAAAATTTTGTTATTCTAAGTGATCAAAATTTAAGTTTACTATGTTTAGTTAGACTACATAGAAAGAAATAAAAACGTTTCCATCTATTTCTATTAAGATATAAGTTAAAAATCATCAAAACAATCTTACCTACGCATTCGAGACAAGGTTGTTGCCTCGCACTCCAGAATATAACAATCACATTGCTTCCTGTCGCTGATGTTAAGTACCGTACAAGAATTAGTCACTGATAACTTATCATACTCTATTCAAAATAACCGCTGTACACGGCTTCCCATTCGCTGCACACACAGTCTTGCACGTTTATTAGGTAATATCAATTTTAACTTTTCGTAAAGTGTCCTTATCACTTTTGAAACGAAAAGTTACTTTCAGGTATTGTTGGCAGGTCACGTGGGCTTCAAACAAGGTAACCGTCGCTGCGCCGAATAGCGTTATTGGACTTTCGTTCATTAGTTATATATAGTTCATTGGACTTTCGGCGTGTTTGACTGTGCCGCGCAAGAAAGTTTAAGTTTTAACTTAATTTCTACAAACAAATAGATGGAAACGTTTTTATTTCTTAAATTTTGTTAACTTAGAAGAAATTTAAATTATGAAAATATATAATTTAAAAAAAACCGTAAATTTATGCACACACTATTCTAAACCTGCTCTTAAAACATTGATTACTATTTTATCAGCCTTTATACAAATACAGTAAATAAGTACGTGGTCGTAAATCGAAATATCAGAATAGAGTTCTCATAGGTATGAAAATGCGCAAATAAAGAATTATGCAACACTCTTTGCTAATATACAATGGATTGTTTCCCTTAGAAGGTAATATTACCTGAAAGAGGAAATTCAAGTTATTATGCGATTCACGAATCAATTCAATCTTTACACTGAAACATAAAGCTAAAATTAAAGTACAATTAAATGCGATAAAACGTGTTTAAAAACAACTTTTAATTAACATCTTTAGAATATTAGGCTTGTCTGTTCACAAGTTGTTTACAATTTTCCTCTATGAATTCAACCGAGATGTTTCTCTTAAATTTTCAAGTAATTTTTTTAGAATTAATTTTGGCTATTATACATTTTAAGATCAAATGACTCATAAACTTGATTGATATTTTTTCCGATTGCGAGAGTTAAAAACACTATTGCGAAGAAATTATAAAAACACGAGAAGTTTTTAGTCTTATTTAAAATCATGAATAATAATAATACCTTCATAGGCAATAGAAATATTAATTTACGAATTGCGAGATAGAAATATTATCTCTGCCATCACGATATTTGGATTTCGTGTCTCCGTTCGAGCAGTTAAGAAAGTATGTAGCTAAATAATTGAAATTAATTAAGTATTAAAAAAAATATTAAAATCTGCGGCGCTTATTTTTTTTTAAGTAAGCTCACGCTACACTGTGAGTGATGCGGAGAAGTTCGTTTTGCTAGTCTTCACGGCTAATATCTGTGCTCACCACATAAATATCTAGTACAGTGGTACAAACTAATCTGACCCGGTGGTGGGGAAAATTGGAACTAAGATGTATCCTTACAGCCCGTTCACACATGATACGTTTTACTGGATACCTTTCTTGCATCGAAAATACGTATACTGAATACTGTGCCATATGTGAAGTCGCCCATACAACTCCATGCGCCATCGATGAAAAAAAATCCTATCCGGTTAAACGTAGGTATCCAGTAAAACGTACCATGTGTGAACGGGGGGTTACTAGAACTAGAGTTGTGGGCTCAATAACAAAGATTCCACAGTTTCTGGATCAGATAATTTTGTTACCTTAGGTTTTACAGCTGGGTGCCATGAGCGATACGAAACTAACTTCACTCCATTTCGATTTACTACCAGTGTTGCCTGAGCTTCAAATCTCTTAAAATAGAGTTTTTTTTCTACTGATATGAACACATTAGTATGGAATTAAAAAACTTTTTAATCGACTCTAGGGTTATGACTATTAATCTAAAATCTACAGGGTGGAACATTAAGATCTGTCAGTATGGGAATGCTTGAAACTAAAAGAGATACGAAGAGATACAAAACACTTTTTAACCGGTTAATTGCATATAATTTTTCAAATTTTAACTCCACTTTTCTTTGTTTGCAGACTCCGTGTTCATGAGAGACTGAGGTGTCAGGCACCTTGACAGTGGAAAAAGTTATACATCGTCATCTCCATTTATTTCTCAGTCTTCGAGCGTAGCGTTCTGGATTGACACAAAATGAGCTGACAGTGTCTTGAATTTTAGGTTGTGTAGTTTGTTGCATGATATAACTTTTTCTACTGTCAAGACGCCGGACACCTCAATCTCCCGTGGGTCTGCAAAGACACCGAAACCTATGTACACGATAAATCCGTTTTAATAGTATGGAATCGCAAAAACTTAAGCCAATATTATATTTATTTAGATAGATATCGATTATTGAGCAGTTATTTTTACTATGAAACATGCTATCTAAAGTGAATAAATTGTCCGGATAAGGTCGGCTTAGAATAGTCCTACTGTCCCTGGATAAGCGTATCGTAAAAAGCGACTAATGCGAGTGACCCCCGCTTGGTGGTAGGATCCCGTCAGGGCCCGACTGGCTAACGATCACACGTAATATAAAATCTGCTGCAAAATATTGCGGCGGTGATTTGTTCTAGCAATATTTTTATTAAGTGCCAGTTATTTGTGTGCTTTCATCTTCGACCTCGCCCTGGTGGTGAGATTGAGGTCAAATGTAGGCTTAGTATTTTATGAAAAAATCTAAAATTTTCAACAGGCTTAGGAGCGTAAAATTGTCTCTTTGGTTGTTTGAGCTCTGTTCTGGTGTCGCTACTTGGCACAGACACGAAGAAAGGAAATGCAATCGAACAGTAAGTTCGAACACTCAATAAATAAATTTAAGAATGTGATTCATTTGAAATAATGTGTTTCATAGTAAAAATTACTGCTTAACACCCACACGATTCATATCAAAATATAAATAGTACTAGTTTTATTTTTCAAAAGTTCCGGGTTCGATTCCCGAGCTGAGCGTGAGTTTTTTGTAAATATATAAATGCAGTTTATATTTTTGCTAAAAACGATGACATAGTTCCTTAAAACCGATCTGCGTATCTCTTTTATTTTCAGACTTTCCTATACTGACCGATCTTAATGATCCACCCTGTATAGCTAAGTATATCATTGATATTAAAATTACTTATTTTCTTAAGTAAAATAAATTATAAATAATCACAACATAATCGAACCTGTCAGGTTTTCATCACATCACGAAGTACTAACTAATAAATATATGATAAAAATTCTGTCAATTTCGCTAAATAACTTAAAATCTAAAATATATTCTTACATAAAACAGGCGTATTGAGCCGTATAATTAACTACTCGTAGAATTAGTAAAGCTACTGTTTAAAGCACTGCTGCGTATTTTTTCATCGCGAGCTCTGAGTTGTTCCTCGAGATTTTCAAGGGTTATTCTTGAGTTATTCTTCTGTTCCTTTATTTCCCGCTCCTTGATGCGTTTCATGTATACCTCACTCTGTTTCGCAGCATTTTGCGAAGGAACGAACTCTTTACTGTCTCTTCTCGTCTTCTTTGGCGTAGTGCTTTCTTTACTTTCGATCGGCGATTGTGTTTTATTTTCTTTCTTCTTAAATGTTATCGGTCCCAAAAGGGAGACGGGTTTCTTTTCAGTAATCTTTACATTTTTAACGAGTTTGCTCTGGTCCACTTCTTGTGATGTTGTTGGATTGAGCCACTTGGTTACCTTATCTATAGAATTTTGGATTTCTTTATCCGCGTCATAAGGTTCAGATTTCGACTCCGATGAGGTCTGAGAAATGTTATTGCTGATGTCCAGCGTTCTATCTAAGGACAAATCTGCCACGACAGGGATGTCAGTCTCTAAGTTTTCTAATAATGTTGGTGTTGCAGTTGACGCAATGTCTTTTTCAGCTATTAATTTAATCGGATTTTTATTTATATAATAATCCGGTGGTAGCAGAACTGGCGGGGTAGAAATAGGCTCGTTTTCTTTGTCGACAACCCTGTTGGCGTGTAATTTGAGAAGAGTGGCTATTGCTACATTTTTTTCTCGTTTACTTTGAAACGTGTCACTTTTGGATGCATTGTTGATTTTAGATTTTAATGTTTCTGATAGCTTTTTGATATCGTCGTTGGTAACGTTGTCGGTGACGAGACTTTTTTTGTTGATCTCTGTTAGGCAATTCTTTAATGGTTGGTCGAGGTCTGGTTGATCTGATTCGCTCTGCAGTGGTTGTTCGGGTGCGCTACCCGAGGACTCGGTTTTGACTTGTGGTACCGATGCTTGATGAGTTTTTGGAACGAATTCATTTACATTAGGATTAAGTTTACTTATCGTGATGATATCATCTGGAGCCGGCAAGTCTTTTTCTATGGATGAAGCACGCTTGGACGATCCATCTTCCAAGTCGTTAACCTGGAATAATAATTTATTTCTATTATAATCTTTCATATAATACAAAGTAAGATACTTTATAAGAGCTTAAATACTAGCTATACGGCTAGTTATACGGCTGCCCCATTTCAAAACCTAGTAATTGTTTTAACTTTTACAGAAAAACATGTTTTGTGTCAGCCGTTGTGTGCTCCGGTATATTTGAGGACGGTGGATGGCCTGAAAAATTTTAGCACTTCGGCTGTGTTTATGTTTGACTATTTCAGATGCTTCTGAGTATTTGGTAGTCTTAGTTGCAACACACTAAGGCTGCAAACTGGACAGCAGCGACAGCGACAGCGGCGTGGGCAGCGGCGTGGGCAGCGATTTCCACGAAACGATAGAAAGTATTGAGTTTGTATGAAACCGCGACAAATCGCCCGAGCGCCCGCTGGCACTCTTGCTGTCGCTGCCGTCCAGTTTGCAGCCAGTTTGCAGTTTGCAGCCTTACATCTTTTTGATAACCAGTTTCAGTCATTAGAGACCAGGTGATTCTCGTTTTATAAGAATCTACACAATATCTAAATGATAATTAGATATTTTCAAGGTTAAGTAAGGGAACCAATCAAAACTTTTGATCCCGATGATCCTATCACGTTAGCAAAGCTTGACAATATGGACTCGACATATACTACAGATCGTACTGGTATCTCCCAATCTATCAGTGCTTAATGCTAAGAAGCCGTCAAATTAGACCTAGATGTACCGATATACATATGTACTGATATGTGAGTTTGTAGCTTGCCCTCCTTTTTGGTGGATGATCATTTCAGGAACAACTTTACTTAAAATCCACTTCCATAAATGCGAAGCAAGCTCCCTTAGGCAAAGATTTTACGTAGGAGAAAATGAGGCCCTTACGTTGAGTCACAAAGCGCGGCAAAAATTAAAAGGCCGGAACATAAACAAGGAATCGTATAAAAATAAAACTCTTAACAAAGTCGTTACTTCTGCCGATATAAATAAGTTAAGTAAGGTTCTCACGTCTATCAGAGCTCTTATCTCATGTTAACCACAATAGTCCCGGACTAACAACGTCACTGTTATCAACAATAAGTAATGAGGGTTAAATGATATTTCGGACATTATGAATCGATTTTCAAAATTATTGTTTCATTATGATAGAGGATACTTCATAGTTGGTCCCATAGTATTACTAGTACGAAGTACTCATCGAAATCGGTTGAGTACTTCATTGAGAATTTTAAATGATTGAAACAATATGTATGATTTCGGAGAATGTTTACGTGGATTATAAATCTTGACGTGAAAGTTTTAACGTGAAGTCGGTTTTTTTAATGCTCTGCATTCGTTGATTATTTTTTTAAATGTTAGTATGTATGTGATGTTGAAGCCAGTTATTCACAATATTGAGGTCATCCTGAGACAATTTAAAAATGTCTTACTCGGAGTCAGCTGAAAAAAGTAAAATCGTGTCGTCAGCATATGAAATTATTTTACCTTGTACTAGTTTAAGATAACGATAATTTATGTTATTAAAAAATATTAGTAATGTAGGGCCTAAAATACTGCCTTGAGGTATTCCAAAGGGAGTGTTCTTTTGTTCAGATCTGATTATATTACCTACCTACCTAACTTAACTTCGGTTATTTAGATAACTAGTTAAAATTTTAGCACTTAGCTGCCTCATATAAAGTAAATGTTCCTACTTTATATGAGGCAGCTAAGTGCCTCATATAAAGTAGGAACATTTTCTAATTTGTTTAATAGACTGGGAATAGAAACAGTGTCAAGTTTGCTAAGTTTGGCAGACTATTGGAATATTCTTTATTCCAATAGTCAGGTTTCCCTTATCTAGTTCCTGTACAATATGATCTGTTAAGTCATGCATCAGAGCTAGATAAGTTTGGTCTAAGACCAAATTGTGGCAGAAAAGGGCTATAAATCTTGTAGGAAATATTCCTTCTGTGACACATTTTTAAAAGATGAAAGTTAACGGAGGGATGAAGAAGTGATTGAGCTTTTTCAATAATTTATACCTAGTAAATCATTGAAAATAATTGTAGAGGTTGGGACTGCAAGTTATTAATTGACAGCAGCTTAATGCTGTAATTATATTAATAATTATATTTTAATAGCTTTTGATCGGGTAGGAATTTCCTAAAATAATATATTCTATTATATAAAATATACCGTATAAATTTGTAATCAACGAATGCAGAGCATTAAAAAACCGACTTCACGTCAAAAACTTTGGCTGAAGTATAAGCTCGTCAATGTCATTATCCGTACTAATACATGATTTTTTAAAATTTATTTATTGATTTTTTTTTTTTTTTCATGAAATACTCAATCGAATTCGATGAAATTTATATGGGACCACCTCTGAAATATCCTATATCATATGAAACAAGAATATTTAAAATCGATTCATAATTATCCAAAAAATCGTCTAACAAAGACAAAAAAACATACACACGATTTGAGAACATCCTCTTTTTGGAAGTCGGTTGAAAATGACGACCTTCGTGCGTGATATACTAACTTAAGACGCTACCACGAAATTAATGAGGTGGCGGATTCGATCCCCGGACGTCGTCTCAAGAAATAAAATGTTCTGTGTTTGGGTGTTTATCTACATAGCTATGTATGTATATTCTAGGTTCCCGCTTAGTTTACCATGTTATTGGTGTGATTATCTGGGGATTAATTTTTATTTATTAATTCTTAGTAATGTGTTTGATCTTGTCCAACACAGTGTATTAATTTTTCATACAAATGATTTAAAGAGCGATGTGATTTTCTGCTGACAAAATATGATTGGTGAAACGGTCACCTCATTTTTAAATTGCTAAACTTGCATAAGAAATGCTGACAGGGTGTTACGTAATAATAAGACATTGACGAATAAAATAATATGAAGAAACAAAAATCTTTATGAATAGAAATTATTGTATATTTTTATGTGGTGGGCTTTGATTTGTTAAAAGTTTATCAGATACTCAATATAAGTAGTGATATACCTATTACTACTTTATTAAACGTATACACGTAACTGAACTATAGTCTACCAGAATCTCATGGCAAAAAAGGAAAAAAGAAATTGACGCTAGCAATACTGAGGATTTTTTTAAAGGAAAGGACAATGGCCAAAAAACCCAGGCCCGGCGGCAATGAAATGTACGAGTATCTCGGGTTATTACTAAAAATGTGTTAATTAAATACAGTGTAGTTGGAATGATCGAAATATTTTTTTTTCAAGTGTGAAATTACTTCGGACTAGTTTCCGGCTTCGTTTTCCTGAGCGATGTTAATTCAGGCCCTTAATTATCTATGAACCAAGTTTCATTCAAATTAATTCAGTCTTTCTGGTGAAAAAGAGAAGAAACGTTAAAAAAAACATAAAATAAACATTTCTGTCCTAACCCATATGCAGTATTTAATTACTCAATATTACAGTATTTTGAGATAAATTATTGTTGCACCGGGCCTGGTTTAAATTTTCATGCTACAGACATTCACAGTTGGTTTACCTCTGAAGTTTATTATCTCTATGTTATTACTTTATTCCCTGAAAGTTTTCATAAAAGTTTACGTCAATTGCCCGGGCTTATCTATTATTTTTGTGTTAAATTTAATTTGTATTATGCCGAAAAAGTTTCAAAGTAGTAAAAGAAACTTCGTGTAATCAGTGCGAACTTTTTGCGAAAAAGAAAAAGACAACAAAGGGCCTATAATTGCATTAAGAAATGTTCCAGATAGAGAAAATTGGGGTTGTCCGCATAAACATTATACTTACCGGTATTCAGGCAAATTTCACATCGCTAAAGAATTATAGGAACTGTTTGGCTTTATTTCTTGTTTAGGCATATCTGAAAAAACCACAACAAGAAAAAGACGTAGAAGACGATTTCGATCTATTAGGGAAACTCATAGCTCATTATTTTAAGAGTCGATTTAAATTTTCAAGGAGTTCGCACTACATTGTGGAAAATTATTTAACCAGTAGGATTAGTTTTTTCGGTTTAAAAGATGTGGATCAAAAAGAAAGTTACTAATGGAAAGAAATAATATTGAAGACACCTTGCTATGATGAAATATCATCGCGTTGAAGACAGACCTCTTGTGTTCCTGGATGAGACCTTTCCCGCATCCTTATCATCGCATAGGTAAGTACAGTCAATAAATGATGGCAAGTAGAAAATTAAGGTGTCTTAAAAACGACTCTGTTGGTGCATGATAGATCATTATTAATGCTGGCAGTGAAATGGGGTTTACACCAAATTCCCAATTAATATCAAGACGAAAAACGAATATGAAATAATATAATATTGTCTTAAGTTTTCGCGATTCATACTATTAAATAAAACACTTTTTAACCGGATTTATCGCGTACCTGTCGCTCGTGACCACGGGGTCTGAAAAGACACCGAAACGTCGAGTCAAAATTTAAAATGTAAATATACGCGATAAATCCGGTTAAAAAGTGTTTTATTTAATGAAATAATATTGTGTACTAGACGTTCAAAAATATAAGTGCATGCATTTTTAGTAATATAAACGGTATTTTGTGATAAAAGTTTAATACGGAAACCTAAAACTCATGGCAGCCAACAGCTGGAGGTAAACTTATGTGAACGCACTATACGTGGCCACTGTCCTTTGAAGCCAAATCAATTTCTCGAAATTTCAGTTGACAGATGACATTTTTTTGTTGCCATATGAAAATCGCTATTTTTTAAACTCTTTTTAGTTATCAGATCCTGGTACCAGACCTGGTCGAGACCTAAATAAGATTTTTTTTATATTCATTGATACCAATGAATCTGCGTGAAAATTATTTTTGCTTTAATATTTTGCCTCGAGTTTTGCGAAAATAAAGATTTAACAAAACGCTCACATGTTGATATTGCATTAGTCACCATTTAACTAGGTCAGTCGACTTCCTGACTGTAAACAAAAGCTTCTGTACATACAGAGCGATTGTAAAAGTCGTAAAGATATTGTGTGTGCCGCATTTTCTTATTAATTTTATAAATTATATGACACGTATTCAATCAACCACAATCATAACAGATTTTTCAAGCGAATTTAGAGGACCAAACGTAAAATTTCACAATTTAAAAGTAGTTTTATCTTCGCTACGTCTCCGTGGTTTTTCTTTTCGATTAGCATGAATAACTGCTAAATAGGCTACCAATTCAAGACTTTGGTGACTTTGAAGAATTAAAGTTTTCTAACTATTGAGAATACAAAAGATTATCAGTCTAGTAAATATCTATAGGTTTTTTTTAATAACTCATAAATTATGAGCATATCTATTAGAAAATAGCTAACCATTAAAGTATAGGAGCTGTATTTATAATTATTTATTGTAGATAATGTTTCTAATTAGAATATGCAATAAACCCTACACCACAACCTAGCCTAGAAATTATGCTGTAGCAATAAAAATATCGAAAAATTTAAATAAGCTTAAAAGTAAATGACAAATGCTAGGTCGTCTTTACATTTCGCCATTTTTGATAATCTTTTTGTTGTAAAAACTGTCATTGTCATGTCATGTCATATGTCTTTTCATTTGGTACAAATCTGTCACTTGAAGTAAGGAGGAATGGAATGTCTATGTACGGAGAAGCGATTTTAAATAAACCTTGTGCTTTTTTAATACGATGTCTATCTGAAACTGAGTGATTACTATTTGTTTGTATACTTATTCTCTTCAATATATCCTTGTGCTCGCATTTTAGCCCCAGATAGAAAGAAACGGAAACATATCCTTTAAACGGACACTAATAATTCCTTAATTCGGAAGTCCTTACCTTGTCCTAGAATAAGATTTATTTAAGAACGGTTTTTTACAACTACCCACGATTTTAAGAAATATTATATTAATGTAAATATCATAATTTTTTATACCTATCTATAATATATTTAAAGTCAAATTTTTGTAACCTATCGTATCTTATTATCAAAAGTATTTTGCATACATTATACTGGCGCTAAACAGCAACATAGGTACATCGCTATAAAATCTAAAATTTATTTATTTATTTATTTATAAAATGTCCCAAAGCTCATAAAACGTCGCTCAAGTCATGAAATATTATTAAAAGTTATGTACAAAATATGATTTGAGTGAACGCTATGCATTCTCACGAGACGAAATTTTGTAAATCACACATTTAAGTACCTACTTATACTCCTCAAGTCATGCAACAAAACGAAACATCCTGTATATTCTGAGAGGCCGTACGTAAATCAATCTACACTTGACAATAAGGATTTGGGTTTTGAACTTAGCCCTCTTATCAGTGAGCGGTTAAGTTAATTTGTCTAAATGTAAAATATTTTTCATCTTATCATATTAAAGCGTCCTATGTTAATTTATGGCATTGCCGGTTTTTTGAAAATATTGTTTATTTCGATAAGATGTTGGCAGGTCTTTTAAATTTCACGTTGACGCCGAGCCTGAGCGAGATGAACAATACGTAGGTACAATAATTTATGGGTGATTTACATGCCGAATTGCCGAGCAAAGAACTAAGCCTGCATCAGCTATCGTCAAGTTACGTATAGAACGACGCCTTCTCAACCGTATTATCGACTTAACCTTTACCACTGATCTTGATAAGGTGGTGAAAAGGTTTTTGTCCAATAAGGGATTCCCAAAACAAAATTGAAATTATATCTAAAATATAAATCGATATACTAATTAATGGAGTGATTACTACAAATGACACTAATTACAAGCCATTATTTAAATATGCGCCGCACAGTGGATCGAAACTGCTATTTGAGGGACATAGACAATTTTTGTTGAAATTGTACTTTTAAAAAATATCAATCGATAGATCTTTATACTCTTATGAAGAATGGTCAAATACATTTTTGTCTAAAACTAACCGTTTTGCTAGAAAAAAATAGTTTATGTTTTTTTTGTATGGAACGAGAAATTCAAAGTGCTCCTACGACTAAACCCTAACTTTCACAGCAGTGAAACTACATCAGCATTAAACTTTGGTATGTTTACTATTATTTCGCACCATCCACGCGCGCCCATACCTGCCCGTTCAACTTATATTGAAATTTGAAGAAAACAATAAAATTGATGTTTTTTTAATGCCTTTTTATATTCTTAGAAATTATTACCGATGAACAATAGAACGTATGGGCCTATTTTGTTGTTATTCTTGTCTTAAATGAACCGAAAAGAGATTAAAGTTCGTAACCAACAACCCTAATCACTTGTCAGCTCATACAAAGAATGGGTTTCGTTATTGGGTCAGGTATGTCTTTTGTTATATTAAAATATGAATCCTAAGTAATTACTTATCTCTTTTCGGTGACTAGAGTTTGTAATTAACGGCTTATCTCTGGTCGGTGATTAGGGTTTGTAATGAACAAAGGCTTATCTCTTGTCGGTGTTTAGAATTTGTAATGAAAAACACACACCTTTAAAACATACACTTTTAAAACTTCAGGTGGGCACCTGAAGTTTTAAAAGTGTATTTTTTCTTAACTTTTGATCTAAAAATATTAAACACAACTTACTTAAAGTATTACTCCAATACATAAGTTTTATTTTGGCTTTTTTTATTTATATGATAAGGATTTGAAACGTAAACAAAACGTTGTATTCAACAAATGATTTATTACAAAAAATAATCAATAGTTAAACAAAATAATCACAAATATAATTTAAAGCTGTTCAATAAACAATATTAATAATAATAATAATGATTTATTTCAGATTATTCAATCCATACATTGTTAGTAACAATTATAAACTAAATTGGCTAGGTGTTAGATTAAATTTACAATTTTAAACAAATTACATTAAATAAAAAAGGATTCCTAAAATGATAGTTAAAACATAAATTAAATTAAAATTAAAAATTACAAATAAAAAAATTTAAATATTAAAATAAGATTAAAAAGTAAATTAAAATAAAATTAAAAACAAACATTACAAATTAAAAATAAACATTAAAAATTATCTTACAACCAAACATAAAACGACTAATACTTAATCACTATCGCTATCTTGTAACTTATCTACATCTATAAATTCTAATTCTGACTCATTAGGATGGCAAGGCATCAAAAGTTCAACTGCTTTCGTTGAAAGCGCAGTTTTCCGTTGTTTTGCCATTCTGGGTCTCAGAAAAGTAAGTTTAGGATCAGATGACAAAAGAAAATTATGTAAAATATCTTCGTTTGTGGCTGTCCTACTTACTTTTCTGGAATGGTGTTCTCGAAACTTCCGGAAATCCTTATTTCGAGCTTCTGATGCCTCTTCAGATAATCTTCCGATTGGTACTAAACCAAAATGTTCGATTATATCTGCACCATGTACAAGCAACTTATGAACGCTGGAAGGCATGTAGTACCACGGATTTAATTGAACGTATAAAGCAGCCGTTTCTAGACAGAAATCTGAAAATTTACTAACATTAATATGTTCCCCAGATGCGATCGTTTGTAATATTACATAAAAATGTTCAATGAGCTTTTCATTGATCCCTGTGATGCGAGCTGATGTCTTGTAGTCGCTGAAGAAACGCCTTGCCGTATTCCCATCATTGGTAGTTCCTGCTCCTTGTTTGACAACATCGATCAGTAAACCAGTTTCTTCTCTGAAAGCTTTTTGAATCAGTTGCTTTCTTTCGGCCATCTTTTCTTTGTCTTCACCTCTAGAACTCCACTTTTTGAAGTCCATACGATAAGCTGAAACAATACAAAATAGTTTTGAGTTCATACAAAATGATAAATTGATTATAGTAACTAAAACATAACTGTCAAATATATTTACCAATATGAAGTAAACATTCCATGCAACGGATCCATGCATGTAATGAAGATAATCCGTACTGGTACATGTCTATATTTTTATATCTCCGAGCGACTTCGTTCAAGTTGTTCATCTCGGAAGGCTTTGCCTGGCAAATGTCACATACAGTAGTAGCAGTTTCTGATATATGGGACGAAACCTTTCCATCAATCATAGTCATCAGTAATTCATGGTGCACACTGACTTCTTGGTGCATGGATGATTGAAGAGAGATGTATTTGCATTTCTATTAATTGCTTGTAATTTTGTATCGTCTCTTGATTTTCTTTTAAAAATTTAAAAAATATTGGGCGGCAGTAATCCGTTGAGGACGGGCGATCATTTTCCCACACTATTTCTTCAGCACGCATGAGCCTTATAGGTACTAAACTACCCATAAATACACTCGAGTCATCAACATCTGGGCTGGTCGCTTTTTGTTTGTAAGTGCTTTGGCTAGATGCTCCATCAAAACCCCCTTTTGAAATAAGCTTGAGTTCCGTTTTCGACGAAATATCAAATTTTAAAGCCTCTAATAGCCTTGATGAAGTTAAATCTAACAAAGCTTGAAGTTTAATGGTCGCTCCATCTTCGGTAATGGTCATATCTTCTGGTGCAGGGTAGCATTTTCTTTTTTCTTGCTGCAGCTTATAATATGACGGGTAAATTGATGTCCCTTGTTCTTCAGCAGAATCTCTTAAATTCAAATATTGCCACTTAGACAAGTTAAGAAACATAAACAGAGCTAATGCTTTTTCTGGTGTATAATCACTATTTTCTTTGTTTTTGCTCAAACACGTCTTAACTTTGTCAATATCTTCAGGGTGACTGTATAAGTGATCCATTATATTTTTAAGTTCATCTTTGCCACTACTTTGAAGATTTTTTAGTGATGCAGCATTCAGTTCTTCAGGAGAATATGATTTATTAAGCTCTTCTAGACGTCTTCTTTTTTGTTTGTTACTCAATTCTACAAACGGTTTTCTAGGTGTAAAACGTGAAGTTGATGGTTCTGGCGTAAAAGACTCGGATGTGAATGATTCAGATGTGGATGTTCTGGGGGCCTGATTCTCAGAATCTTCGCGTATATCGTCTTCGCTGCATTGCAAATGTTCACTTTGAGTAACACACGTAATATTATTGGGCCACACAATTGCACTTTCTAACCAATCGCCATTTTTCTTCAAAAAGTTAGCCAGGGTTCGATTAGATCTCTGCCATTTACCACTGACTTTACTACAAAAATTTTGACAAAAAATTAAAAGTGATGCGCTCAGCTCTTCTGTCCAGTTGCAATTTAGCGTTTCTTTTAAATATGCACAAAGCCCTTTACTGTCCGACAGTGAAGCCACGTGTTCTCGAAGAACCATGAAGAGGTCAATGTAATTCACAAAACTTTCCATAATCACAAAATAAATCTTTTAGGTCAGTTGTTAGTAGGTTTGAGGTCAAACTTTCAATGACATATTTTTTAAATAAACTCTATTATATGCAAAATGAGCATCCATCCCCACTCCCATATTGTTTTCTAAAATGAACGAAATACATTTACGACACCCGCTAACTAGAGATATTCTATTGTCTTCTATTGTGTATTCTATTGTCTTTGTTTGAGCCGACAAGAGCCTTTGTTCATTACAAACCCTAATCACCGACCAGAGATAAGCCGTTAATTACAAACTCTAGTCACCGAAAAGAGATAAGTAATTACTTAGGATTCATATTTTAATATAACAAAAGACATACCTGACCCAATAACGAAACCCATTCTTTGTATGAGCTGACAAGTGATTAGGGTTGTTGGTTACGAACTTTAATCTCTTTTCGGTTCATTTAAGACAAGAATAACAACAAAATAGGCCCATACGTTCTATTGTTCATCGGTAATAATTTCTAAGAATATAAAAAGGCATTAAAAAAACATCAATTTTATTGTTTTCTTCAAATTTCAATATAAGTTGAACGGGCAGGTATGGGCGCGCGTGGATGGTGCGAAATAATAGTAAACATACCAAAGTTTAATGCTGATGTAGTTTCACTGCTGTGAAAGTTAGGGTTTAGTCGTAGGAGCACTTTGAATTTCTCGTTCCATACAAAAAAAACATAAACTATTTTTTTCTAGCAAAACGGTTAGTTTTAGACCAAAATGTATTTGACCATTCTTCATAAGAGTATAAAGATCTATCGATTGATATTTTTTAAAAGTACAATTTCAACAAAAATTGTCTATGTCCCTCAAATAGCAGTTTCGATCCACTGTGCGCCGCCCGCACATTTAATGCATTCTTCCAGGAATCGACAGTTTGCTTATCGATGAGTGTCAAACCATAAGCGTATTTCCCTGACGCAACGAATATTTTATCCCAGCGAGTTTTACATACTCTGCCATAATAGAAATAAGTATTTTTTTCTTATTACGAGCCGTTTCACGCGGTCTTACTAGCTAAACTTTTCATCCCATAGGAATTTCCTATTAAAATATAACTTTCGAAGAATAAACTAACAAAAGCGAGATATTTTTAAAAGACTTTTTATAAACAGAGATAAACACGCAGAGATAAACAAAAAAGTTTACCCTTCAGTTTTCAAGTGTCTTGAAATTCAAGTAATATACAGGGTGTATCTTGAGGGATGGATCAAACGATTCCCAGGGATGAGGGAGCTCAATACCTACCAAAACAACCAATTGATTGAGTACAATCGATTTCGATAAAATTTGTATGGGACCTCTGAAGTATCCTCTATCATATGAAACAAGAATAGTTAAAATCGATTCATTCATAATTGACCTGAATCGCGTTACAAAGACACAAAAAAACATATAGTCTTTTGGAAGCCGGTTGAAAACAGACAACAACGAATTTAGCTAAAGTAGGAAAGTAAAGTTGAACGATTCGTTTGTATAATGTTTTTAAGTTTTTTGCATTTAAAATGCTCAATTATTCTTAAATAAATGAAAAATGTGATAAATAAAAATTACCCGACCAGGATTCGAACCTGGAACCTCTCGTTTGCCGGACGAGTGCTCTTCCAATTGAGCTATCGGGGCCTGGCGCTACGCCTCGAAATTACGTACCACATTTTTGTTTTTACGTTATATTGCTAACGTAGCTTCATCTAATGGTATAAGCTTTGCAGCTAAGACCACCTGAGATCAATTTCTTTACAGAAATTGTAAATCCCAGTTAAAGTGAAGCATTGCAATGTTTTAATAATGTTTTTAAGTTTTTTGCATTTAAAATGCTCAATTATTCTTAAATAAATGAAAAATGTGATAAATAAAAATTACCCGACCAGGATTCGAACCTGGAACCTCTCGTTTGCCGGACGAGTGCTCTTCCAATTGAGCTATCGGGGCCTGGCGCTACGCCTCGAAATTACGTACCACATTTTTGTTTTTACGTTATATTGCTAACGTAGCTCCATCTAATG
Organism: Stenoptilia bipunctidactyla; assembly: GCA_944452665.1. Lineage (NCBI taxonomy): Eukaryota > Metazoa > Arthropoda > Insecta > Lepidoptera > Pterophoridae > Stenoptilia > Stenoptilia bipunctidactyla. The sequence goes on from OX101730.1 coordinate 4,040,250, forward strand.
GTATAAGCTTTGCAGCTAAGACCACCTGAGATCAATTTCTTTACAGAAATTGTAAATCCCAGTTAAAGTGAAGCATTGCAATGTTTTAATAATGTTTTTAAGTTTTTTGCATTTAAAATGCTCAATTATTCTTAAATAAATGAAAAATGTGATAAATAAAAATTACCCGACCAGGATTCGAACCTGGAACCTCTCGTTTGCCGGACGAGTGCTCTTCCAATTGAGCTATCGGGGCCTGGCGCTACGCCTCGAAATTACGTACCACATTTTTGTTTTTACGTTATATTGCTAACGTAGCTCCATCTAATGGTATAAGCTTTGCAGCTAAGACCACCTGAGATCAATTTCTTTACAGAAATTGTAAATCCCAGTTAAAGTGAAGCATTGCAATGTTTTAATAATGTTTTTAAGTTTTTTGCATTTAAAATGCTCAATTATTCTTAAATAAATGAAAAATGTGATAAATAAAAATTACCCGACCAGGATTCGAACCTGGAACCTCTCGTTTGCCGGACGAGTGCTCTTCCAATTGAGCTATCGGGGCCTGGCGCTACGCCTCGAAATTACGTACCACATTTTTGTTTTTACGTTATATTGCTAACGTAGCTCCATCTAATGGTATAAGCTTTGCAGCTAAGACCACCTGAGATCAATTTCTTTACAGAAATTGTAAATCCCAGTTAAAGTGAAGCATTGCAATGTTTTAATAATGTTTTTAAGTTTTTTGCATTTAAAATGCTCAATTATTCTTAAATAAATGAAAAATGTGATAAATAAAAATTACCCGACCAGGATTCGAACCTGGAACCTCTCGTTTGCCGGACGAGTGCTCTTCCAATTGAGCTATCGGGGCCTGGCGCTACGCCTCGAAATTACGTACCACATTTTTGTTTTTACGTTATATTGCTAACGTAGCTCCATCTAATGGTATAAGCTTTGCAGCTAAGACCACCTGAGATCAATTTCTTTACAGAAATTGTAAATCCCAGTTAAAGTGAAGCATTGCAATGTTTTAATAATGTTTTTAAGTTTTTTGCATTTAAAATGCTCAATTATTCTTAAATAAATGAAAAATGTGATAAATAAAAATTACCCGACCAGGATTCGAACCTGGAACCTCTCGTTTGCCGGAACGAGTGCTCTTCCAATTGAGCTATCGGGGCCTGGCGCTACGCCTCGAAATTACGTACCACATTTTTGTTTTTACGTTATATTGCTAACGTAGCTCCATCTAATGGTATAAGCTTTGCAGCTAAGACCACCTGAGATCAATTTCTTTACAGAAATTGTAAATCCCAGTTAAAGTGAAGCATTGCAATGTTTTAATAATGTTTTTAAGTTTTTTGCATTTAAAATGCTCAATTATTCTTAAATAAATGAAAAATGTGATAAATAAAAATTACCCGACCAGGATTCGAACCTGGAACCTCTCGTTTGCCGGACGAGTGCTCTTCCAATTGAGCTATCGGGGCCTGGCGCTACGCCTCGAAATTACGTACCACATTTTTGTTTTTACGTTATATTGCTAACGTAGCTCCATCTAATGGTATAAGCTTTGCAGCTAAGACCACCTGAGATCAATTTCTTTACAGAAATTGTAAATCCCAGTTAAAGTGAAGCATTGCAATGTTTTAATAATGTTTTTAAGTTTTTTGCATTTAAAATGCTCAATTATTCTTAAATAAATGAAAAATGTGATAAATAAAAATTACCCGACCAGGATTCGAACCTGGAACCTCTCGTTTGCCGGACGAGTGCTCTTCCAATTGAGCTATCGGGGCCTGGCGCTACGCCTCGAAATTACGTACCACATTTTTGTTTTTACGTTATATTGCTAACGTAGCTCCATCTAATGGTATAAGCTTTGCAGCTAAGACCACCTGAGATCAATTTCTTTACAGAAATTGTAAATCCCAGTTAAAGTGAAGCATTGCAATGTTTTAATAATGTTTTTAAGTTTTTTGCATTTAAAATGCTCAATTATTCTTAAATAAATGAAAAATGTGATAAATAAAAATTACCCGACCAGGATTCGAACCTGGAACCTCTCGTTTGCCGGACGAGTGCTCTTCCAATTGAGCTATCGGGGCCTGGCGCTACGCCTCGAAATTACGTACCACATTTTTGTTTTTACGTTATATTGCTAACGTAGCTCCATCTAATGGTATAAGCTTTGCAGCTAAGACCACCTGAGATCAATTTCTTTACAGAAATTATAAATCCCAGTTAAAGTGAAGCATTGCAATGTTTTAATAATGTTTTTAAGTTTTTTTTTGCCAGGCCCCGATAGCTCAATTGGAAGAGCACTCGTCCGGCAAACGAGAGGTTCCAGGTTCGAATCCTGGTCGGGTAATTTTTATTTATCACATTTTTCATTTATTTAAGAATAATTGAGCATTTTAAATGCAAAAAACTTAAAAACATTATTAAAACATTGCAATGCTTCACTTTAACTGGGATTTACAATTTCTGTAAAGAAATTGATCTCAGGTGGTCTTAGCTGCAAAGCTTATACCATTAGATGGAGCTACGTTAGCAATATAACGTAAAAACAAAAATGTGGTACGTAATTTCGAGGCGTAGCGCCAGGCCCCGATAGCTCAATTGGAAGAGCACTCGTCCGGCAAACGAGAGGTTCCAGGTTCGAATCCTGGTCGGGTAATTTTTTTTTTTTTTTTTATTTATCACATTTTTCATTTATTTAAGAATAATTGAGCATTTTAAATGCAAAAAACTTAAAAACATTATTAAAACATTGCAATGCTTCACTTTAACTGGGATTTACAATTTCTGTAAAGAAATTGATCTCAGGTGGTCTTAGCTGCAAAGCTTATACCATTAGATGGAGCTACGTTAGCAATATAACGTAAAAACAAAAATGTGGTACGTAATTTCGAGGCGTAGCGCCAGGCCCCGATAGCTCAATTGGAAGAGCACTCGTCCGGCAAACGAGAGGTTCCAGGTTCGAATCCTGGTCGGGTAATTTTTATTTATCACATTTTTCATTTATTTAAGAATAATTGAGCATTTTAAATGCAAAAAACTTAAAAACATTATTAAAACATTGCAATGCTTCACTTTAACTGGGATTTACAATTTCTGTAAAGAAATTGATCTCAGGTGGTCTTAGCTGCAAAGCTTATACCATTAGATGGAGCTACGTTAGCAATATAACGTAAAAACAAAAATGTGGTACGTAATTTCGAGGCGTAGCGCCAGGCCCCGATAGCTCAATTGGAAGAGCACTCGTCCGGCAAACGAGAGGTTCCAGGTTCGAATCCTGGTCGGGTAATTTTTATTTATCACATTTTTCATTTATTTAAGAATAATTGAGCATTTTAAATGCAAAAAACTTAAAAACATTATTAAAACATTGCAATGCTTCACTTTAACTGGGATTTACAATTTCTGTAAAGAAATTGATCTCAGGTGGTCTTAGCTGCAAAGCTTATACCATTAGATGGAGCTACGTTAGCAATATAACGTAAAAACAAAAATGTGGTACGTAATTTCGAGGCGTAGCGCCAGGCCCCGATAGCTCAATTGGAAGAGCACTCGTCCGGCAAACGAGAGGTTCCAGGTTCGAATCCTGGTCGGGTAATTTTTATTTATCACATTTTTCATTTATTTAAGAATAATTGAGCATTTTAAATGCAAAAAACTTAAAAACATTATTAAAACATTGCAATGCTTCACTTTAACTGGGATTTACAATTTCTGTAAAGAAATTGATCTCAGGTGGTCTTAGCTGCAAAGCTTATACCATTAGATGGAGCTACGTTAGCAATATAACGTAAAAACAAAAATGTGGTACGTAATTTCGAGGCGTAGCGCCAGGCCCCGATAGCTCAATTGGAAGAGCACTCGTCCGGCAAACGAGAGGTTCCAGGTTCGAATCCTGGTCGGGTAATTTTTATTTATCACATTTTTCATTTATTTAAGAATAATTGAGCATTTTAAATGCAAAAAACTTAAAAACATTATTAAAACATTGCAATGCTTCACTTTAACTGGGATTTACAATTTCTGTAAAGAAATTGATCTCAGGTGGTCTTAGCTGCAAAGCTTATACCATTAGATGGAGCTACGTTAGCAATATAACGTAAAAACAAAAATGTGGTACGTAATTTCGAGGCGTAGCGCCAGGCCCCGATAGCTCAATTGGAAGAGCACTCGTCCGGCAAACGAGAGGTTCCAGGTTCGAATCCTGGTCGGGTAATTTTTATTTATCACATTTTTCATTTATTTAAGAATTATTGAGCATTTTAAATGCAAAAAACTTAAAAACATTATTAAAACATTGCAATGCTTCACTTTAACTGGGATTTACAATTTCTGTAAAGAAATTGATCTCAGGTGGTCTTAGCTGCAAAGCTTATACCATTAGATGGAGCTACGTTAGCAATATAACGTAAAAACAAAAATGTGGTACGTAATTTCGAGGCGTAGCGCCAGGCCCCGATAGCTCAATTGGAAGAGCACTCGTCCGGCAAACGAGAGGTTCCAGGTTCGAATCCTGGTCGGGTAATTTTTATTTATCACATTTTTCATTTATTTAAGAATAATTGAGCATTTTAAATGCAAAAAACTTAAAAACATTATTAAAACATTGCAATGCTTCACTTTAACTGGGATTTACAATTTCTGTAAAGAAATTGATCTCAGGTGGTCTTAGCTGCAAAGCTTATACCATTAGATGGAGCTACGTTAGCAATATAACGTAAAAACAAAAATGTGGTACGTAATTTCGAGGCGTAGCGCCAGGCCCCGATAGCTCAATTGGAAGAGCACTCGTCCGGCAAACGAGAGGTTCCAGGTTCGAATCCTGGTCGGGTAATTTTTATTTATCACATTTTTCATTTATTTAAGAATAATTGAGCATTTTAAATGCAAAAAACTTAAAAACATTATTAAAACATTGCAATGCTTCACTTTAACTGGGATTTACAATTTCTGTAAAGAAATTGATCTCAGGTGGTCTTAGCTGCAAAGCTTATACCATTAGATGGAGCTACGTTAGCAATATAACGTAAAAACAAAAATGTGGTACGTAATTTCGAGGCGTAGCGCCAGGCCCCGATAGCTCAATTGGAAGAGCACTCGTCCGGCAAACGAGAGGTTCCAGGTTCGAATCCTGGTCGGGTAATTTTTATTTATCACATTTTTCATTTATTTAAGAATAATTGAGCATTTTAAATGCAAAAAACTTAAAAACATTATTAAAACATTGCAATGCTTCACTTTAACTGGGATTTACAATTTCTGTAAAGAAATTGATCTCAGGTGGTCTTAGCTGCAAAGCTTATACCATTAGATGGAGCTACGTTAGCAATATAACGTAAAAACAAAAATGTGGTACGTAATTTCGAGGCGTAGCGCCAGGCCCCGATAGCTCAATTGGAAGAGCACTCGTCCGGCAAACGAGAGGTTCCAGGTTCGAATCCTGGTCGGGTAATTTTTATTTATCACATTTTTCATTTATTTAAGAATAATTGAGCATTTTAAATGCAAAAAACTTAAAAACATTATTAAAACATTGCAATGCTTCACTTTAACTGGGATTTACAATTTCTGTAAAGAAATTGATCTCAGGTGGTCTTAGCTGCAAAGCTTATACCATTAGATGGAGCTACGTTAGCAATATAACGTAAAAACAAAAAATGTGGTACGTAATTTCGAGGCGTAGCGCCAGGCCCCGATAGCTCAATTGGAAGAGCACTCGTCCGGCAAACGAGAGGTTCCAGGTTCGAATCCTGGTCGGGTAATTTTTATTTATCACATTTTTCATTTATTTAAGAATAATTGAGCATTTTAAATGCAAAAAACTTAAAAACATTATTAAAACATTGCAATGCTTCACTTTAACTGGGATTTACAATTTCTGTAAAGAAATTGATCTCAGGTGGTCTTAGCTGCAAAGCTTATACCATTAGATGGAGCTACGTTAGCAATATAACGTAAAAACAAAAATGTGGTACGTAATTTCGAGGCGTAGCGCCAGGCCCCGATAGCTCAATTGGAAGAGCACTCGTCCGGCAAACGAGAGGTTCCAGGTTCGAATCCTGGTCGGGTAATTTTTATTTATCACATTTTTCATTTATTTAAGAATAATTGAGCATTTTAAATGCAAAAAACTTAAAAACATTATTAAAACATTGCAATGCTTCACTTTAACTGGGATTTACAATTTCTGTAAAGAAATTGATCTCAGGTGGTCTTAGCTGCAAAGCTTATACCATTAGATGGAGCTACGTTAGCAATATAACGTAAAAACAAAAATGTGGTACGTAATTTCGAGGCGTAGCGCCAGGCCCCGATAGCTCAATTGGAAGAGCACTCGTCCGGCAAACGAGAGGTTCCAGGTTCGAATCCTGGTCGGGTAATTTTTATTTATCACATTTTTCATTTATTTAAGAATAATTGAGCATTTTAAATGCAAAAAACTTAAAAACATTATTAAAAAATTGCAATGCTTCACTTTAACTGGGATTTACAATTTCTGTAAAGAAATTGATCTCAGGTGGTCTTAGCTGCAAAGCTTATACCATTAGATGGAGCTACGTTAGCAATATAACGTAAAAACAAAAATGTGGTACGTAATTTCGAGGCGTAGCGCCAGGCCCCGATAGCTCAATTGGAAGAGCACTCGTACGGCAAACGAGAGGTTCCAGGTTCGAATCCTGGTCGGGTAATTTTTATTTATCACGATTCGTTTGTTTCAACGCAGAAATCTCTTCCAGTCGGATTTTAATAAGTAATTTTGATCTCTTAAGGAAACATAGCTGTATTTTATTAAAAAAATATCGGATCGCAAATAAAGCTACGGAACGATGCTTGTTTGTAGGATAATTATTTTATACTGATAATGCCACTAATAGATAAAGCAGAAAAGGGAGTCCTGCAAAGAAGGGAGTGAGACCTTTGCCCAGCAGTGGGACAGAATACTAGGGTAACATTAGATAGGAATAGGTAAAGATCCGAGTAAGCTTGTAAAATTTAAGTAGCGGTAGAGGTAGACGATGGTCTTTGTAAGTAGTGTTTTATTTACGTAACTTTTTATGAATCATCGTTTTGTCCAAGAATGTTAACAGATTAACTTAATTTACAAAGCGCTGATCGAGTCAAACCGGAGCATTATCGTTAAGTTCAATTGTGACTCATTATGTCGTTATACGAATTTAAAACATCTTTTGTGACAAACTTTTACAAAAATCCGACAAAAAACTTTTCTCGTGTAAAAAAATCATAATGATATTGTATAAATTTCTAAATTGAAAAATGAAGTTAGTAGTAGCGAACAGCGGGTATGCAACTTGAAAACCCGTAGTTTGCTATATTGAATATATATAAAATTCTCGTGTTACAGTTTTCGTTGCCATACTCCTCCGAAACGGCTTGACCGATTTTGATGAAATTTTTTGTGCTTATCCAGTATCTATGAGAATCGGCCAACATCTATTTTTTTTATTTATATGGCAAAACAACGTTTGCCGGGTCAGCTAGAATTGAATATAATCAATTGAATAATTCAAGCTTCCGTGACTAACGCAGAGCGTGGCGCGGTGTTATCGCGCGACAGGAGCTGTATGACTATGAACCTGCTTGCAGCGCGGTTGTTCGGATTTTGGAAGGCTTTGAAGGCCTTAAGAAGATTTAACTAAATTGTCAAGATTCAGGCACTCTATTCTCTACTTTCTGTAATCCTACAACCTAGTGTTACCAGTGTCATATGCAGATGGGTAGGAAGATAGTCATTGGTATACTTATACTTTCTGTTTTGTTCGTAAAATGTTTCTCATTTTACAATGTTGAAACATGTCGCATACCTCACTTACATGTGGTTTTCAATTTCAACTGTAAGCTGAGTGGCCCGTAGGCTATAATGGATGTTATCATATTAGGAGCTGTTGTCTTTTGAATCTGTTCTAGGTCTAAAATGGGACGTATTATATTACAAATTAACGCGAAACTATACCAATCTTATAAAGTCAACAGCTTAGAATAAATTAAGATAGAAAAAAAAAGATTCAAAATGATTGATTAGGTACATTAGTTTGGTTACGCGGATCCCGCGGAATGCAGCTTAATAATTGGGCTTAAAACCAATAATAGATTTTTGCATAAAAAATTCAATAAAACAAATCTTAACGTAAACTATAATTAGTAGGTAACCCTAAAATAAGAAATGGACAGTTATAACTTTTTAGTTACGATATGAACTTCACTATTCCTAATACCTAGCAAGTTGAGAGTAGATCTAGTTAAGCTATGAATAAACTAGTCTGCGTAAATCTCACTTACCAACTGCAGCATCTGTCGAATTCCCCGCAGGTCTGGTGGGTTGAAGCCGTCATCATCAGCAGACACTGGTGCTCCTATATTGGCACAATGATCCCCGAACAGAAGCCGCATCTCTTCATCTACTGGAAAAGCAAAATTATACCCTTCTTAAATACAATCAAAGATTAGAGTAGAGATTTATTAGCATTCAGTATAGATTTTCCGTAAGCTCATAAAGAGGTTCAATAACAAACTAATAGGCAGGCTAATTCTATCGATATTTATTTTTTTACAATGTCATACATAATCATAAACAAATGAAGACTGCTAGTGGTCAAAACTCAGCCAGTATTTTGTTTGTTTTTATTTATAATGAAGGAGGTTGTCTACTTGTCTCTATTTATAAAGAAGGAGTTTCAGTACTTTTTAATAACCTACAAAAACGTGTTCTTAATTAATTACTGCTATTTTTTGTGCCATTTTTAAATGTCATAACGAAAAAGTAACCCTACTTTTTTTCCTGCACTTTTTTTAATTATTTATTTTGCAGATAGTAAAGAAAAGATTAATTTCTTTAATTAATTTGTAATTTGTGAGGGATTATTGGTAATCTGTGAAAATAAAAGCTAAAACATGTAATTTTTTAGAATCCTAAAATTTATAAACTTATTTTGAAATGATCCTGATTAGGGATGCAACGATACCGATACGATAATCGTATATCGGCGATTATCGTAAACCTGTACGATCATTCGTTATCGTAAATATTACGATACGATATTTTTACGATACATTTATTTAAAAAAAATTAAAGTTATAGTTTCCAAATTGGAATATTTAATAAACACCAGACCACAACGTAGCTTAAATTATGCTGGTATCGATAAAAATATCGAAAAATACAATAAAATAAGCTTAATTAATAGCGCACAAAAATGTTAAAGTTTAATTTAAGTTTAAGGAAAAAAACTTAAAAATGTTGTGTTTTCTGTATAAGAATTTGCCAGTAATAAATTACGATTACAATTAAAATTAATTAATAGTCAGTAAATGTAAAAATTTAAAATAAAATATAAGTTAGTGATGGATGAAATAAAAACGCATAACTTGTTTTATATACTTTTACTTTACTTAGTATTACATACAATTATAACAAAGCTTCGAATAAATTCATCAAAATGGTATTAAACAAATATCGTAATGCATTCGTATCGTAATTCGTTATCGTATTTGGCCATTACGATGTATTCGTCATTTGTATTGGTATCGTAATAGCCGTATCGTTGCATCCCTAATCCTGATTGTATGGCAGCTTTGGTGAACTTTTTTTTCTTTTAAGAAAACACTTAAACGAGCCGTACCCGAACCGATGGATAGGACGCGATAGTACAATTTGCATAGCCACTGCGCTCGCCGGGTTTAAATCCACTTAATTATTTTCTGAGGGGCTATTTTAAAGAAGCCGCGTATGAAACAGTAAATAGTAATGAGAAAAAAAATTGGTGTTTCGGATTCCAGACAACCCCTTGTATCTCCAGTTTTCCGTTGGTCCACTATTTACGGGACACCTTGTATATATCTTTTTTGTGTATCAGTTCAATGTTGTAAGAAACCTTACAGGACATAGCTTTCCCAATGGCCTGCTCTATTTGTCACCTATGTTACCTCATAGAAGGAACATAACCTTAAAGTGGTGCTACAAGCTAGGATTAAACAACATCAATTGCAACTCCTGGGATTAAGCATCTGTTTCACTCGAGCATACTTAACTGTCATTGGAACCTGAACTTTAATTGTTCTACCACTAAAATTCTATTGCTACAAAATCGCAATATTGTTTTTCACATGTGTTGTTGGAATTAGTATTCCCAATCACATGTTGATTATCTTATACATATATTATTTAAGAACAAACCTGGACAGAGCTCATAGTCAACCCTAGAGAATAGTAAGGTCGGTCAACGCAACCCGTGCCTGGTGTTATTTTGAATTATGGTGAATTACTTAAACATGTTCTGTAGAAAATGTACCAATGTTAATACTAGAAATACCCAGGTAGAAACTAACCCCCTATAATAGTAGACTTGGTAAAGTCACTAAATTGTTCATGAGTCAATGTAAATGCTTTAATAATAATAGTAAAATATCTGAATATGTTGAACACAAAACCCCTCAGCTGTAAACTGTTATTGTATATTTTTTAAAACATTATTGCTGTTGAGTTACTTGCCACTTCTTCTAAACAGATTGACTTCCCGAAGTGGTGGTATATTCAGTTCATTTTGTTAATCATTTGAATAAACTAACCTAAGTAGCTTAAAAAATGTTTAATTCTGATATTGTCAAAAAGTTATGTCGCACGAGCTTAAATTGCACATTTCTTTGTCGCACTCAAGTAGTGCACTCCACCCTTACTTGAAACTAGTATACCATCAACATAATATAGCACAATAGAAAGTGAAGCGTCTAATCAAGAAATAAGACAATTTTAATACTTACTTTCTTTAAAATCAAATAGATTAAATTTTATTTCATGCCCAATTACTTAATATGTTTGAATTCGATCTTGTAATGATTTTGAGGCCAATTGGGCCTGGGATTTAGGTTAATAAAAAACTTTTAACATGATTATCTCTAAAATTATGCATCAACATAGGTGCTATTACCACAGAAGGGTAGTAGAACTTGCCCTCCAACCCTCAACCTCCAATCCCGCAGCGAATTTCTAAATACAGCAGGCGTAGCACGGCTTTCATAAGAGATAAGTCACATGACAAGACATAATCTTGTCACAGTCCGGTAATTTGTCTTATATGACAGCATGGGCACACGACGTGACAAAAATGCTTGCCGCGACATATCTTTGTCTTGACGTTTATACAAAGAACGAGTTTAACAACTTTAAACCTCCAAATGTAATTTTTTAGTTGGTGAATATTTAGTTTTAATATTATTTTTAAGTTTTGTGACCATGTCAAGTGCCAAAAAGCAGTAAAAGTACCTTTACCGTTGAAGTCTTAAAAGAATCTGATTATAATAATTGATAGACATAATTATTATTCATCATCATCACATCTCTTTGTAATGAGCCCACTGCAGGGCATGAGTCTCTCCCCTGGGTGACGAGGAGGTTATAGGCCATAATCCACCAAGCTGGCCCAGTGCTGGGTGGTGGATGCCAGAATTTTCAGGGCGCCGAAATGGCTTCTGACAAACCCTAACGACTACTGTATACAAGTATACAGCACCCGGGACCGACTGCTTAACGTGCCCTCCGAAGCACGGAAGTCGTCGAGAGAAATGAATGGTCGGCGGTCACCCATCCAAGTACCGACCGCGCCGAACGTTGCTTAACATGTGATATCGTATGATACACACATGAACCATGGCGCCACGACCACTTCATAATTATTAGATAGATAGATAGATAGATAAAAACTTTATTGATACCAACAATTCACATAAATATCACAATAATACTTAATTATAGTCCGGTAAGGGTAGTCCGGGTATACATTTTGCACGGCAGTGTCGAACTATTGAATTTGTCAGATTATAGAGTACCGCCTAACACCCCGAATATAGTCTGAATTTTTTTACAAAAGAGTAACTTGTAATCTGACAAATTATAGATCCACTGATAAGATTGTATGAAATATGTATTATAGTCAGTAGTTGATTTGACACAAACTGCTTAATCTTCTTGCGGTTATTTAATGTCATGAATATTCACTTGCTAAACTATTGAAAGATTTATCATAAGGGGTCTAATATATCACATTTTACTTAGTCAGTGTGTTGTGCTTTCGCTTCTGAGCTTGTGATAACATTACTAGAAACGTATATCTAATACACAATGAATAAACAGTAAACACTGAACACACGCTAAACCGCAAGGCTATCCTCACCCATGTAGTCAAATTTAAACTAAGCAATCAGAATTAAAACAATACCCTATGCATCGAGCCCAATAGTGATGGTGCGTATAATCAATCATGCATTAGAAAATATTAGCAAAAAAATATTCAATAATAAATAATAGATCGTTTCGGATTATAGGGGGTGCTGGATTAGACAGGGTCCGGATTACCAGGGGGATTACCTGTAATACCATTCTGCACCTCACAACAACTTCACTTGTCACACCATTAAAATCACAGACCTATATTTTTGAAAATCTTTACAGGCATTAGTTCAATTGATTGCAATATTATGAAAGCCATTTATATCACCACAAGAATTAAACATCAAGCAGGAGAAGCAGTACCTAATTCAAATCTTCTTTAATTTTATGTCTCATTATTAATAAAAGGGGGAAAGATAACAACAAATGTAAAAACAATCACAAATATTTATTTATTGACCTTCATTATTATAACAAACAACATATTTTAACTTTGCAGGATCCTGGTGTAAATTTTTGTTTATTTATTAGGGCTCTTTTTTTTAAACCAGAGAATTGTACTGAAATCCATTAAAGATATTAATTTGTCATAAGAAAGAAAGTATTATGCTATTACAGAACTGTAAAGTATTCTTACCATCATTACTTCTGAGGGTTGGTGGAGGACGGTATCCTCGAACTACAAAGTTTTCATCAACATAGCCTCCTGTCCCCTTCGTCAAATCATTGACAATGTCAGCTTTGGTTTTCCATGCACTATTCGCCATTATTCAGATTTATAGAGCGATTTTATTTTTTAATATATCAATACAATACAATTCTTTGGTTATAATGGCAACCAAAGTAAATATTTGCGAATAATGGGTTATTATCACAGACACAGACTAGGAAGTGATACTCAGATACTACGCACAGCCACTGACCTCTATATTTACCACTGGACCATGCTAGTTCGTCTTCCATACAATTGGGAAATTCTGATATAAACTAACGCCACCATACCCTTGGGCTCGGAACTATTACGAGTAGAAAAAATGCGTTCAAATAGCGTTCATAATAGAGCTGCCACTCAAAAAAAGTAACAATTAATAGTAGATTTAATAACACACTATTAAGCTATTCACTTTAATTCAAATAAACCTATTGTAGCTTGCCTAATGAAAAACACGTATTAATACTCACCTAATTATTGAGTAGGTAATATTTGGTTTACTAAAATCTTGAATAAGCATATCTATGGCTACAATTTTACAGATCAACATGGTCTGAGTTGTCCCTTAGTGTTTTTTCATTTTTTTTTATCAACTTTGGTGTTTTTTCATATGTTTCCTGTAACAACTTTTTGTGAGCAAATAAAAAAAAACTACTAAACTGAATCAGTATCAATAGCTGGGAGGAATATTTTTTTAAATCCTGGCAACACAAATTTTGTGTTGTATTACGCACTATGCGATTCAAAGACGTTGTATCACTGAGAATCCGTTGGTTTTCAGTGAAATACGTTTGCGTTTTCAACTTTTTAGCAATTTAGACTTTTTGTTGTTCGAGGATAATTCGAGGATTATTTCCATTTAGGCTGAAGTTCTGCAAGTAGTTCTAAAACTTTCTTTAATATTTTAGATGAAGCATCCCCCGCCCGCACCCTTTCCCCGCTTTTTAGTTCCGGTCCCGGGGCCTAGTTGGCGCCCTAGTGCAAAAACGGCGAGACGGCCATCTATACTTTAGTACTTATTTTCATCTATGCACTGGACTGGCTGTTCCGTAAGTTTGACAGCTATTTTTTTGTGCCTATTTGAAGCGCCACTAGCGAGTAGCGAGTGTCCGCAGAACAAATTTTGACGTATATTGCAAGTGGCCGCCAGAGAAGTGCTTGCTTATTGTTAAGTGACTTTATATTTTTTAAATATTAATTCGAATTTTATGTTGTTATTGTTATAAGCATTATATAAAAGTTATCAAGAATGAGGACATGTGACATATGTGTAAGCGACTAGTTTTAGTACCACGGACACTCGCTACTGCTCGCTACGTCCGACAGCGCCAAAATGGCGATTATCAAACGGGCACAAAAGCACTTTGACAGCCGCCAGTCCAGTGGTAAATATAGAGGCATGGAATTAATAAGTACTACGTACAACTGGAAGGCTTACTGTGCGTCTAAGCACGTGCCGAGTGAGAGGTCATAAATCTTGGTTTGTCCCTTTCTAACTAGTGTAACCATTCTTACCTGTATACATTGGACATTTAGATAATCGCTCAATGCCTACGAATAAATTTAATAATAATAAATGACGTGCGTACTTAAGGCAAATCGGCCAGTGTGATGTGTGGTTTCAATAAGGTTTGAAGAAAACAATCCACAGCTGTACAGCGCACAGTTTATTTTAAGCCACAAAGTTTGTATAGAGGAGAAAATATAAATTTACTGAGTCTAGATACTATTAGAAGTGCACTAATGAAAGCAGGAGAAAGTTCTTATCACTTAAGGATCCTAGGGCGTGGATCCATCTCTACGGTACGGCGGCCCCGTATGCCGTGTAACGGCACGGCGCCGTTGCCAGTAAACAGCGCGGCACCGCACTGTGCCATGGCACCCACCCGCACTGTGCCATGGCACCCACCGCCGTGCACAGCACCGTACGGCACGGCGCCGTACCGTATAGATGGATCCACGCCCACACGCATGTACCTACTCATAGGTTCACGGATCGTAAATTTCGACTGGAGAGACGCGAGATTCGATGTCCAGTGCGGCAGCAGCGGCCGGCGCTTGGGCATCCAATTCGGAAACAAAGGATGTGTGGTAAATAAAACAAAATTAAATAGTACCAATATTTATTATTTATCTTTGAAATTATAATAATAATAGGATTCACTAAGCCCGTTATGGTTCTGTATGGCTTTAAACTATGAATTCTTGCTCCATATTTGCCAGGTCGTACCCCAATCTGTCTTACTGAGTATACCACGGCCTGCCCCACAATTCTTGCTCCCACAATATCACACATTTATTATATATGGACGATATTAAGTTATATGCCACAAACATTACAGATTTATTTAGACTCGTAGATATAACCCAAATATTCTCTGATGATATAAAAATGCATTGCATTTTTTCTTTAACTCCAAATCCGAAGGCAATCTGGAATCGTAAAAAAAAAATTTTTTACTATAGTATTTATTTAGTTTGTTTAGGTGTGTAGATAGATTTTCGCAAAAGATCAGTAATAAGCCTACAGACCAATAAAATGATTGAAAAACTACATTTATTACTTTATTAGAGAAGAAATCAGGGGACTACGAAACGTTAATTTAGGGTATTTTTCATACAGATCATTTAACGTTTAATATACTTATAATGCAGAGAGAGTTGTAAATAGTGAATTTCTTTGTTAAGTATTTAGTGATATAACAAGCTTAAATCCAGTACATAATTTAACAATGAAAATGTTGTCACCCTAGTTCCTATTTATGTCTAACTTACCTGTGAAAAGATAATCCACAGCCAGGATAAGATTCTTTTCCACACCCACTCACAGCACATATATTGTTCACCATTTTTACAATACAATTAACCAATATAAATCCAATATAAAGCACTTTTTGAAACCCAGAAAGGCAAACAAGTCAATACGACAACAAAAAGAACGCCATATTGTTTTTGTGGTGCCACACAAATATTACCATTTTACCAAGTGTTGCCTTACGTAAGAGTAATAAAACTCTACCAAAATATTGAAATGTCTCGTCGTGAAATAAAAAACATTTATCTACACCTACAAACTATTGCATTTTAAATTCGTATAATTACAAACATGCCGCACGTATTATTCATATACAAAATGTCATTATTTTCTGCGAAAGAACTTTTCTGGAATATACTACCTTTATACCAATAATATTTTACATGGCAATTGTGCGAAAGGGACACACCAAGAAAAAGTAAGTTTCACTTGAGCTCACTTCATTCAGTAGATATTGGTTATTTAAAAAAAAACTTTACTTGCATGGACTTATGGTTCATTTTGTTATGTTGAAAGTTTGCGAGTAATCCTTCCAGTTGTACGTAGTACCTATTAATTCCATGTATAGAGGTCAGTGACGCACAGCACATACTACGGTGTTATGTTCTCTGTGACACACACAATCAAGTAACAGACCCAGTGAGATGATATCCAGTGTTATGCTTCGGCTACACTACCGTGATATGCCAGTAATTATTGCCATAACTTAAACAACACCTAGGTGTGACCACGATTTACGGCCATAATTTTACAATGCCAATCAATATGGCAAATGGCGGTAGGCAATAGCTCCGGCGGCGGTCTTTTTTCGCACATCAAAGAAGATTACCGCAGTAATTATAGCGTTTGTGGTCACACTACCGTTTGTCCAGTGTGCAATATGAGCTCACCGGCGACGCACGTATCGACTAACATGGAGTGGTCAAATGAAAAAGCGCTCGAGTTTTTAGAATTATTCCAATCCGAACTGTCTCTTTGGGATACCCTTTTTTCTTCTTTTAGCTTTGTTGAAATTTAAAAGATTCATGTAAAAATAAATGGCACTCATAAAACACAACACCGCTGCAGCTTCGAACTCCATCTTGAAAAAGTGATATTTTCCGCCAAATTTATTGACATATCACGGTAATTTAATGCCATAGTTATTGCCGGTAGACGGTAAGGTAGTGTGGCCACACCAGTTCATGCAGTAATTTAAACGGTAATTTAATGCCATAATTAGGAAAAAAGCGCGGGAACGTTAAACTTATCGGTCGTGTTTCTTTTCGTGAAAATCTTAAAAAATATTTTAATAGGATTAGTTACGGTTTGTTTATGTAAATATTGTAAATTTTATTATATATTATCTTTTATTAACAAGTGTATATATTTTCATCGAGTAGGTGAGTCTTTTTATATTTTCCCATGGACCCCCCGGAAGACCCCGGGGGAACCGTCCCTTCGGTCGGTTTAAATATAGTAGTCGGCTCCGATATGGAAACCGATTGCTCAGCTTCATCAATTAATCGCAAGAGGGTAAAGGTGGCTAAACGTATCTGCAGACACTGCAATAAAAAAAGGCGGCAATCCTCTAAAACAAAAACGGCTGAAGATTGTCAATGTGTCCAAGACCAAGAAAATTGTACTAAACAACCGAACGATACCCAAATTAAAGATACCCCATCAAATAGTAATATGCTTAAAACAACAAATAAAGTTGCACGTGAACAATACAATAAAAATGACTTATCCCCGTACATAGTACATGTCCAAAAATTACAAGAAAGTCAAAATGACAATGTCATAATTCATCCAATTTCTTTTGGCCGATTCCTCAAACGTAACTCATATAAAAGTATTATTGATGGTAGCCTTAAACGCATAGGTCGTAACCGTATAACATTAGCTTTTAGAAACTTTAGTGACGCCAACGAATTTATAAATAGTAAAAAGCTGGAAAGCGATGGTTACAAAGTATTTATACCTACCTTTAATGTAACCCGCATGGGTTTAGTCAGGGGCGTGCCGGTTGATTTAAGCGAAAACGACATTCAAGAAAGTGTTTCTCTCCCAATTGGTTGTGGCAAAATACTAAAAGTCCGAAGAATTAACCGTAAGGTCACTGAAAATGATACAATCACTTGGAAACCAACTCAAACAGTTATTATAACATTTGATGGACAGGTTCTCCCTAAAAAAATATATTTATGCTATAACTCCCTACCTGTAGATTTATACATTTACCCGACCATTCAATGTTATTCTTGTTGCCGTTATGGACATACTACTACACAATGCCGTTCAAACCCCAGGCGCTACAAATGTGGGAATGATCACACTGGCCATCAATGCCAACCTGATGAGGAGTCCATTGTTTGTATTCAATGTAAAGGAAAACATTTTGCCACTGACAAAAATTGTCCTGAATATATAAGACAAACAAAAATTAAATTAACAATGGCTAAAAATTGCTTATCATACCAAGAGGCAGTTAAACAACATCCTTCTGTTTCAAGGTCTTATGCAGAAGTTACAAATCCATCACCCTTCCACCATCCACCATCACCAAGACAGGAATTTCAGAATTTGGAAACAAATAAAATTAATTCAAACACATCTTACAAAAAATCTGTATTTATTAAACCTCGCAGCCCCATTAAAACCACTAGTCATGGGTATGATATTAATGCTCACAAAGAATTAATAAAAGATTTTGATATGCCATCTCCAAGCGGAAATGGTGTTATGATAAATACTGACCACCAAATTAAAGAAAAATCAACTCTAGAATTAATAATTAAACTTATCAAAACCTTATTACTAAATTCCGACAAAACTTCCCACGACCTAATAAACTTTTTAAAAACAACAATTAATGATGGATCAGTCCCAAATTCTGCAGTGGAATGCACGCAGCGTCAATAATAAGAAAAGTGACCTTATTTACTTGTTAAACAAGTATGAACCTTTTTTATTTACGCTTTCTGAGACATGGTTCAGACCTGGATTCAATTTTAAGGTTCAGGGCTATAAGTGTCTTAGGGAAGATCGCACTGATCAGCAAGGCGGTGGGGTCGCTTTGCTGATCAAAAATAACATTACTTATACACCATATTTTTTTAATCACCAAAATAGATATATGCCTATGATTGGTATCATTATTAATAAAATCTTATACATATCAATATATATATCAAAAAAATCAATGCAACTTTTACAAGATTTAAAAAATATTATAACTCTGCCTAAACCATTTGTTTTGTTAGGTGATTTTAACTGCCATCATCAGTCCTGGGGATGTGGCACAAATGAATGCTATGGGGATGAATTATTAGATATATTTGACTCACTCAACTTATGTGTACTTAATGATGGATCTCCTACTCGCAGAACAAAACCAACAGAACATAAGAGTGCAGTTGACCTCACCGTGTGTACCCCTGACATTGCATCTATAGTTTCATGGAATACACTCAAGTTAACTTATGGCAGTGATCATTTTCCCATTTTGTTAAAGATGCCAACATCAAATAAACATCTTTCTCAGCACACCCACAGTCACCTACCATGCAGGTTTCAAATTCAGCAGGATTGTTGGCCACAATTTACTGAAGAAGTTAAAAAAGAGTATTCAAAATTGCCAACCAATACTTCAGATGTAAATATATGCAACAAAGCTCTGATAGCAGCTCTGACTAGGGCAGCTGACAGAGTTTTTCCTAGAAAAGCACATCACCATGGCATTCCATCACCTCCATGGTGGGATAAAGATTGCACTCAGGCAATTAAACACAGAAAGGATTTAGAACATATTTATTCACTGGTGTCCACAACAGAAAATTTCGAACAATTAGAAGCATGTATTAAGAGCACCAAAAAAATGTTTAAGATAAAAAAAAAAGAAAGCTGGCATAGGTTCTGTGCTAGTATTTCACCATATGTTAAACCATCACTTGTATGGACCAACATTCGTCGATTTAGATCGGCGTTCGTTGATTCTAGCGGACCAAACATCCCCGAACACTTAGTCGATTCATTTTTGAATGGGTTAGCTCCTCCTTCAGTCCCAGAACAGCTAAATATCTGTGATAATATTATTTTAGACCCACTTCCCGTCAGACAAAATAAACTCAATGACCCTTTTTCCATGTCTGAACTGCACGGTGTATTGTCTCATTTAAAAGATAGTGCCCCTGGAGAAGACCTGATTCCTTATTCTTTCATTATTAATGCAGGAGAAGAATATCAACAATATTTATTGTCATTAATAAATAATGTCATTTTGCACGGTAATGTTCCACAACAGTGGAGACACCATTTGGTGTTGCCATTTATAAAAGCAAAAAAACAACCATCTGACGTTACAGCATTTTGACCTATCATACTTTTATCAGTGCTTTTAAAAATCGCCGAACATTTAGTTAAAAATAGACTAGAATGGTACCTTGAAAGTAATTATCTCTTATCGAAAAGCCAATTTGGATTTCGGAAAGGGAAAAGCTGTATGGACTGTATCGGCCTATTGGTAACCGATATACGAATAGCTTTCTCTAAAAATGAATCGATTTTGGCTAGCTTCCTAGATGTCACTGCTGCCTATGATAATGTTAATATATCCATATTAAAACGGAAGCTGGAAAAACTGAGAGTTCCAGAAATGCTAACACATTTTATTTTAAATATATTAAGGGAGCGAGTTATAACTTTAAAATCTGATAATGTTGAGTTTTCACGAACTCTATGGAAAGGTTTACCGCAAGGGTCTGTCCTCAGCCCCTTATTATACAATGTATATACCGCCGATCTAGAGGA
Source organism: Stenoptilia bipunctidactyla (assembly GCA_944452665.1). Taxonomy (NCBI): domain Eukaryota; kingdom Metazoa; phylum Arthropoda; class Insecta; order Lepidoptera; family Pterophoridae; genus Stenoptilia; species Stenoptilia bipunctidactyla. The sequence goes on from OX101730.1 coordinate 4,060,752, forward strand.
AAATATCGATTCTACTAAATCAAAAATCATTCAATATGCCGATGATTTATTGGTCTATTCAACACATAAATCAATCACAATAGCTACAAATTATTTAAATATTTCATTACATAAATTAAACAGATGGTTAGAAGACAACGGACTAACTCTTGCGCCTTCTAAAAGTGTTGTTGTACATTTCACAAGAAAAAGAAACATTCCCCCGATTAATATTACTTGTAAAAATAATAAAATTCCAGTCCGAAATGAAGCCAAATTTCTAGGTGTCATACTTGATTCAAAACTCTCTGGCGTTCCACATTGTGAATATATTGTAGCAAAATGTGAAAAAAATATAAACATTTTGAGATGCCTTTCAGGCGTATGGTGGGGTGCTCACCCATATTCTTTAAAAATATTGTACAATGCAGTTATTCGTAGTAATTTAGATTATGGTACATTCTGGCTAGAACCTCTTAATATCGCAGCAAGGAAAAAAATTGACAAAGTACAGTCCAAGGCACTCCGTCTGGTCTGTGGAGCCATGAAATCATCGCCTATAAATGCTCTTCAAGTTGAAATGGCAGATCCTCCCTTGCAACTTAGAAGACAATATTTATCGGATAAGTTTGTGTTTAAAGCATGTCAGATTAAAAACAATCCCGTTATAAAACAACTACAATTACTGTCAAGCCATACAGATTCATCTCATTACTGGAAAAACAAATCATTGCCTCCTTCTATTATCAGTTTAAAAAAATATAAATCATTACAGAATCCTATACACGCATTTGATAACCTCCCAATATTTTTAAGTAGTTATCATAGCCTCACAATGACGCCAAACATTATTTTAGATTTAAATATATCTAAAGAAGACATAGAACCAAACAGTATGTTTAATTATGTTATGGACAATAGGTTTCAAAACTGGCCTCAAATATTTTCTGATGCATCTAAGCATTCCGAAAATAGTTGTGTGGGAGTCGGGGTTTATAACCCTCAGTTCAACTTGTCCCAAAAAATTAGAATGCCCCCGGAGTCCTCAGTCTTCACTGGTGAATGCGTGGGCATCCTAAAAGCCATTGAACTCTCCTTATTATTAAAATTCAAGGAAACCATAATTTTAACAGATTCTTTGAGCGCCTTACAAGCAATCAAAAAGTCACCATTTAAATCCAGTATTGTTTATCCCATAATAATTAATATTAGATGTGCTCTCCTTAAATGTAAAAATCAAAATAAAAACTTAGTACTGGCTTGGATACCGAGCCATTGTAACATTAAGGGCAATGAGAAAGCAGACGCCATAGCCAATGATGCAGTGCTATGGGGAGACCGTGTACCATTCTCTAATTATAACCATGACATCGTTACTTACCTACCAAAGAAAAATCTTGTTGATTCTTGGAATATTAACTGGGCATCTAGCTCACAAGTTAAAGGCAAATACCTTTATAAAATACAACCGTTGGTGTCACTGAAGCCTTGGTTTTATCAAGATAAACTTAAGCTAAGTAAAAAAACTGTATCTATCCTGTCACGTTTGAGGATGGGCCATTGCTGTATACCAACTGATCTCGCCAGACTCAATATAATCCCCAGTGATCGGTGTGAATGTGGGGAAGATGTGGGTAGCATCGATCACATATTTTTTGCTTGCAAGCGGTACGATCATAAAAGTTTTTATGAACATTTAGTATCCTCTCAAACCCCCTTACCCTCTTGCGTTTTGACCCTGTTGATTGACAAGGACAATTATAACATGCTGGCATCATTTATTCTTTGTAACGACATTAAAATCTGATATATATTTTTATGATATATATATTTAGATATGTATATATTTTAGCTAGGAAATAATTTAATAATTTATTCCATATATCTATAACCCCTTTTGTACATATGTATATAATTTTTAACTTTTTATTTTTTTTAAAACCTTACCTAATCCTTTTCCAATCCAGATTCCGGTCCAAATATTTCCTTAATTCCTTCGTTCCCTACCTTTTCTACCATTGACAAAATACTTGACACTGGCAAATACTTCGAAAGAGTAGTGCCAAAAGGAAAAAAAAAAAAAAAAAAAATGCCATAATTATTACGGTAACAGCCCGGTAGACGGTAAGGTAGTGTGGCCGTAGTATTAGAGATCTATGAACTGACCACAGACTACTTAGAGAACGGTGTCAAGGAAAGGAACATTATACTCTAGCTAGAGAGAAGAATGGTAAGTCAATAGTAGATAAATGCGACCATAGCTTATACTCATATACATCACTAGCGCCACTGCATTATATGGGTGTAAAGTATTTGTGGCGGGAATATTCAAAGTAGTATATTTATATTCCTTCCTACTATTAAAGTTATTTCCAATTTTCCTAAATGGTGTGCGGCTTTTTAAAATTTGGCAAACAACTTTCATGCGTGAAACCAAATAGGTAATCTTAAAAATAATTTACTGAAAAGAAAAAAACATAAATCTATTATTACCTTTCTACAAAACTAACAATATAGGTAGGTATCGTCTAGATATTCGTTTGTTTCTACATTTGATATAAACAAATTGTTTGCCAAATAAGATAAGTAGTAAAAAATGGGCTATTCATAATGACTTGAATTTTAGGAAATGCATGAGTGAATAAAACATACATGTAGATTTTTTATTTATTTTTTAGTAGACATATAAAACTTCTTGTCGTGATTAAATTAATGCGCAAATCAAAGTATCTTAACCTAGAAAACGTCCTGATGTAAATAATGGTAATGAAGCAACCAAACTTTAACAGTAGAACGTCCTGTCGCAATAGTTGGTTAATCATGAGCACTCACACAATGCACTCAAATACTGGGTATCTGAAAGTATTAATTAATTTGTAAGCACAACGAAAAACATAACGCGTTAATGGTTAATTTGGTCCTGGGCCCTATTTCATAAAACTCAAATCGACTGACAATTGTATGTCGACAATTCATTGTAAAATTATAAAAATGCGTTTCATAAAACCCTGACAATTCATCCAAAATTGTCACATAATGCGTTTCATAAAACAATTGTAGCGACAGGCGGTCTACTGACAAATGTCATACAAATGGCTATGAATTGTCGTTTATGAAACGCCTGTCATGTGTAAAATTAACAAGAATTGTAGAATTGTCCTGACAATCCGACAGGCAAGCGAAGACCTGTCGACGACTTAGAATTGCAAAAACGAAAACAAATGATAATAATAGATGCAAAATAATGATAATGCTGGCCATTGTACACGAAATTTAATTGAATGGGCATTTAGCAAACTTTGTATATTAATAAAAACTACATTAAGTAGCAGAACCATTTATGCATTTTGTTGAGACGAAGTGTAATTTTGATTGGTGACCCTTTAATTTGGATTTAAATAAGTATTAAGGAAGTATGTATGTGAAAGAGAGATACAGAATTGAATGACTCACAAATTGTGATGGATGGAAGGATGACTTCGAGTATGCATGAGACCTACATGCATGAGAGACGTCGCTTTAAATTGACTTGCGTTTCGAAAGTGTAAATACCCTTTTCTAGTTACGTTTCGTTATCAACAAAGGTGAGTGAAATGCGGTATAAATGGATTTTAAGTTTTTTACATCTAGTAACACTTTAAACCCTGACAATGTTCGTGACAATTTTTATGAAACGCTTTTTACTGACACTTGTATGTCACCTGTAGAATTGTAGTTTTATGAAACGAAAGTCATGTGAAAATCGCTATCAATTGTCAGTTTACCACGAATTGTAGCTTTATGAAATAGGGCCCTGGTCGGTCAGGAACATTCATAGAGAGAGAAAGATAAATAAACCAAACCACGGCATTTGACAGCTTTCTAATCTGTGGTCTGTCATATTTTCGACAGTTTAGTCTGACGGTGACATCTTCTGAGCCGTCACCGTCAAATCTTTGAAATGAGAGTGTTGCCGCATTATCGATAGTTTGACTATCGATTGTTGACCTCGGAAATCATCAATAATATCGATAGGGGCCGGTCACAAGCAAAAACCCAACAACCTATATTGTACAATATTTTAGGCAATTAATGAATTTTGAATTTAGATTCGAATATCAATATAAAGCGGTCTTTCTTTTGATGGAACCATTTTGGAATTTTTGGATAAATAGCTATGGTGATAAATTGTAATCTATGGCCACGGTACAGATATCTACAGTAATTCAATTTGATGCAAACGCATGAAACGCAAGCTATACCTAAGTGGCTCGAACTCGGCATGCGTTCGACATGCGGCCAGTCGCGAGTGTCTGCAAGCCGAAACAATTGTTGGTTGAGCTTTAAGTTAGTACCTATGCGGATTATTTATATTTTCAAATTTAATAATACATCTTTTCGTACGTCTCAGTCAAGGTGCAAGTATTTTTCGGTGGCTAATTTTTAAGACCGATTTATTATTCAAACTTAACCATGGTTTTTTGACACAAAACGTATTTTTGTTGAACACTTCCTATTCAATTTACAGAGTATTTTATTTGTTTATACAAAAAAAGTATATTTGCAGTCACAAAACTAAATGGAAATAAAAAAGGAATTTTGACTATGCCAAAAAATAGCGATGTCTGGATGTATTTTAGTTTCGGCGGTATAGCTTGAACGTCAAGCTGAACTCCCCACCTCTCGTGCACGTAAACGGTAAGGTCTATCGACTTGGTTTAAGTTCGAAAGAATAGTCGTGAAATAGTGATATGCCAAATCTCATGAAAATTGGGCTAAGAACTCCAGTGCTATAAAGGTATCCTGGGCCCTATTTCATATTTCAATTCCTATTTGAACTGACAATTGTTAGCGATTTTCACATGATTTTCGTTTCATAAAACTACAATTCTACAGGTGACATACAAGTGTCAGTAAAAAGCGTTTCATAAAAATTGTCACGACAATTTTCAGGGTTTAAAGTGTTACTAGATGTAAAAAATTTAAAATCCATTTATATATCATTTCACTCACCTTTGTTGATAACGAAACGTAACTAGAAAAGGGTATTTACAATTTCGAAACGCATGTTAATTTAAAGCGACGTCTCTCATGCATGTAGGTAAGTACCTACTCATCGTCATCCTTCCATCCATCACAATTTGTGAATCATTAAGTTCTATATCTCTATTTCAGGTACATGCATACTTCCTTAATATTTATTTAAATCCAAATTAAAGGGTCACCAATCGAAATTACACTTTTTCTCAACAAAATGCATAAATGGTTCTGCTACTTAATGTAAGTTTTATTAATATACAATGTTTGCTAAATGCCCATTCAATTCAATTTCGTTTACAATGGCCACCACTATTATAATTTTGCATCCATTATTATAATTTTTCTTCATTTTTTGCAATTGTAAGTCGTCGACAGGTCCTCGCTTGCCTGTCGGATTATCAGGACAATTCTTGGTAATTTTACAGATGACAGGCGTTTCATAAACGACAATTCATAGCGATTTGCATGACATTTTTCAGTAGACCGCCTGTCGCTACAATTCTTTTATGAAACGCATTATGTGACAATTTTGGATGAATTGTCAGGGTTTTATAAAACGCATATTTGTAATTTTACAATCACTGTCGACATACATTGTCAGTCGATTTGAATTTTATGAAATAGGGCCCTGGTGAGGATTACAACTTGAACATTTGAAAACTTCGAATTTCTCCGAAACACCTTCGACTTCCAAGTTAAGGTTTGTTACAAAAAATTGTGATGAAATGAAATAGTCCTATGAAACTATAATTATTTTGGGCTTAATATGAGAGTAAAAACTTTTTATTTTCTCTACATTTCTATGGCGCACAGTCGCGAATGTCCTTGACGTTCAAGCTGTAATCCTCACCAACTACTATACTTTTTATATGCGTCACTATTTATGACTATTTCATCAGTATTTTTTGGCATAGTCAAAACTCCTTTACTTTGAGATTTCAAACGTTACACCTTGAAGGACACAAACAAACGTCAGGAATTCATGATTGATTGATAACTTCAATCAATTTCATTCGTGCTTGTCATCCGTCACTCAATATTTGAATTTCATTTAACGAACGAACAACAAACACCTGTCGATTTTAATTATTTGTAGATTGTAGACGAAGTGTGTAATTATATTTTTCCGTACCAATTTATTATAAGGAGCTGTTATAATATGGAAAGTTCCAAGTTATTTATGGTTGAAGAAAGAATCAAATCATTCAAAAAGTGGCCTTTCAGTGACAAAGATAAATGCAATGTTCGGAATATGGCAGAGGCCGGTTTTTATTCTGTAGCCACAGGTGACCAAGACGCTGATGCTGCAAAATGTTTTTTGTGTGGTAAAGAGCTTGATGGCTGGGAATCTGACGATGATCCATGGGAAGAACACAAGAGTCATGCAGCTAAATGTGCATTTGTACAGCTGGGAAAAAAAGAAAATGAATTACTGGTGGGTTGACTTCAATAAACTTACATATAGGCGTAATAACTTCAGCACATTGTTTACCTACTTCTTTAATTAATTCCAATAATATTTTTTATGTAGTAATCCATATTAATACCTATTGTAAATGGAAAAGTGTGTCTGTCTGCTACACTTCCACACTTGAAAGTAATGATCCAACTTGAATAAAATTTGGTACATTGATAAACCTGACCCAAAGGGTTGACATAGACTACCCATTATTACGAAAATCCACTCTTTTAGAAAACCTAATCATGTTTCTATTATTTTCAGTTATCAGAATTTTTATCTATAGTAAAGCAGTTTATGGTTAATGAAATCAAACAAATTGCTGAAATGCAAAAGGATAAAATTGATGAGAGAGCAAAAGCAGTGAGAAGAAGACTTTTAAAAGCCAAATAGCTCTTGAATACATTTTTTTAAAGATAATTGTTTACTAAAATTTATTATTAAAGAGAATTGTGTTGCCGACAAATGTATTGTTTCGACATTGAATTATAAGGGTGATATAGTATTGATTTGCTTATTAAAATATTTAACATTAACATAGACTGATATGATTAAAAATAAGTATAGCTGATATGACTTTTTTAAGGAGAATTGTTTTCGACCATGTCTGATGTTATGTAACAAATAGATTCAGATGTTTACCAATATAAGTCACTGCTAAATATGAATTTTGTTTTATTGTTCTCTTGTTACAGCATTTGAAGTTAAAAGCAGCCGGTGGCCTGTTGCGTGCGGTGGTTTGGCTTATATCAGGTGTTGAAAGCAATGGATAATGACGTGGTATTTCTTTCTTTCTGTTTGAAAAAAAATGTATAGAATTTTTTAATTTGTATGAAGAATTGAGACGAAACCCATTTTTTTTAAATTCTCTTGAATAACCGTTTTAATATTTGACTACTTTTTAAGTAAAATATATGCTAAACTCATAAGATAGGTGAAAACTTTTGCAATCTTGAGGAGAAATTGTTAATAACTCTGAGGTAAGAATAAAACAAATTTTTCAAGAAACAATATGCAGAACACACCGAGCGACAAGACTGAACTGCTTTTATAATATTTTTTCAGTTTTTGCATTTAATAATGTTCAATTACTCTTTAACAACTGAAAATTCTTATTTAGCTCTAAAATTTATTTTTATTTAGCACATTTTTCAGTTATTATCGAACTGGTTTGTTTGTACTGGTTTGATAGGAACTACGCACGCTAATTCGCTCATTCCGGTCGCGCTAGGCTTCGGCCTTAGTCACTACAGTATGGTTACATATGTTTGATTTTTCGCTTCCGTCGTCGCCACCGCGCTATCCTCGCTATATGGACGAGGCCTTAGAATGTTAATGTTTAATTATTGGACTGAGTAGATAATTCCTTAATGACTAATGTAGATTTGATTGTAACCCCTTTGGCAACATAGCAAGGTGAGTGTATTCAGAAAAGCATAAAATTGACTCACAAGAGGTTTGGAGCACAGCCGTGAAGGACAACTGCCAGACTTACATAAAAGTAGGTATCTTTTTCATTCAATTCAATTCAATTTTAGGGTTGAGTGGCAACCAGCCGTCGGTACTAAGCGACAGGCTATTACTGCCAGTATCACGTGATGAGACAGACACGGTATTAGGAAAAACAGATTCATGTGAGGCGCGACGAAGACCGAACATTGAGTTACCTAAAACAATAAGACATCACAGTTAGTTCATCTTTTTCATTAACATCAGAACCTAGGGCCTCATTTGTGATTGACTTTGTAGGTGTCTTATTCAGCAGTGACTCAAATGTCACTTAACACTCATTGCAGCCTTACTTTACTTTATCAATATTTGAGACATGTGGGTTTCAGAGATATTAGTGATTGAATCGGATTGATTATGACCTATGGCTAACCAGGTTTCGTCAAATGACTGTAAATTATTGCGTTTTGGGTTAATGTTAGCTGTGGCGATTGGGGTAAATATTATCCATAATGGAGGTATCTTGGGCCCTAGGTTCATAATTATGTACCTATGGCTTCCCTCCCTGTATCTTGACAATGGGTGGACCTAGGAGCTCAGAACTTTGATTGAACTCAAGTGACCATCATCTTTAGCTGTTGTGTCAATTATTTTGATTTTATAATAGGCATCTGAACAATCTTTTTTAAAATAAATAATAAACCTGCCCAAAACTTAAATAATTGGTTTGAGATGCGTGCCATGTTCGACCGACTTAAAAAAAAAATAGGAGGTTCTCAATTCGTCGTGTATGTTTTTTTTATGTTTGTTGCCTTATAAATTTTGACTGGGTGAACCGATTTTGATGATTACTGCTTCATATGATAGAGGAAACTTCACAGTTGGTCCCATATCATCGAAATCGATTGTAGGTAGGTAATTCAAGAAAAAAAATGTATGAATTCGGAGATCGTTTACCTTGACGACCTTCTACTTCAGCCAAAGCTTTGACGTGAAGTCGATTTTTTAATGCTCTGCATTCGTTGATTATTTGTTGCCGATCTAAAACATCGTTCCCATGGCAACTGAATGTTTTGTTTACTTGTCAAAGCAACAGCTAATAAATTCAATGCTACAACTTGAACTTCTATTATTATATTGAGTTTTTTATATCGTAATTAATATATTATATTTTGTAGTGAGTTTAAGACAGAATAGCTGTTTAAATAATTAAAATGGTTGAGAATCTAGAGCCGCGCGCTATTATAGGATTTGATGGTAAGTAATTGTATCAACTTAATAAATTTCGTACCATAAAACATATAGGTATAGTGGCTACGAAAATAATATTTTCGTAGCCACTATACTAAATATATTTCGTATATGTATATATATTATATCAATGGAATACGCATTTTACGCATGGTTGTCTGGTAGAAATCGCTCCTCAGCGAAGCTTGCCAACTTTTTTTCTAGACATAAAGAATATTTGAGTCTGAATAGGATATCAAACAGTATTGTTGAAAAATTAACAGTATTCAATTTTTTTAATGTCTAACACATATTTTTAGAGCTTTTCGCACAAATTATTAATTTAAATCTAGTACATAAAGTGTTGGCATTTTATGCTGGAAACAGTATTTTGTATAGGTACCTATATTATTTTTGTTCAACAGTAAAGCCACGGCTGCACCTGCATAACGCCAGCTTTCGTAGAAAAATAAGGATAGAAATATCCTTTGTTGTATTGCAGGCTATAATCACCGTTTGTAATGAACCCACTGGCTACGACAACGAGGTTAAGACCACAAACCATCTTAAGTTACTCTATGAAACGACCAAGATAGTTGATGCTAGTTGATGGATATCCGAATTTTCAGTTCACTGAAATAGCTTCCGACAAACCCTTACGACTACTGTATACAAATAAGTTTGTTAGTTTAGGCACAGCATCCGGGACCGACTGTTTAACATGTCCTCCCAAGCACGGAACTATTAAGAAACAAGAGTTGATGTGATTGCCTGGGGGTTTTATTTTATTATTATTTATTATATTACACTTATGCGCAGGAGGCACTGCGCCATGACGACTTACCATGATTGCAGGCTATGCAGTGCCTATAGGTAGGTACACTAAATTTAAATCTTTCAAGCCATTTTCGGGGGAAATAGTAACAAATATATGTACTTACATTCATCCTTATAGGTACAACATATAGGATATTGGATAATTTAATTAAAGTGAACGTTACAAGTAAACAGATTACCCCAACTATTTAGCCACAAATCAAGTAAGCTTTAATAAGCTATGTTATGAACATCCCCCAGCAGAACTCCCTCTAGTTCTAGAATACACCGGACCCGAGCCAGATAGTTCTTGCTCTTACAACATTGCAATGGAGGACGATTATGAATCTCATTATTTATATTCTTCTCATCTCATTATTTCTCAGGTTCCGTATACAAAGGTCTAAAAATTCATCCGGATGGAGAATTCATCGTGTACCCAATGGGCAATAAGGTCTGCATACAAAACTGGAAAACCAAGAGTATGGTCTTCCTCAGCGGTCATTCAAATAGCGTCTCAACTGTGGCTCTGTCGCAGAAAGGCACCTATATAGGCTCTGGTCAAATAAATCACATAGGCTTTAAGGCGTCGGTCAAAGTGTGGGACTTCCAGAAACACACGTGCGTAGGAAGCCATGAACTGCATAAGGTATGTTTGTTTTTTTAGTAGTCTCTCGTTAGGTAGTTTATACACCACCTTTGTTTAAAATTCGCATTATGTATGAGATAAACTCCACCTAAAACAAGATATTAATCCCTTAAGATTAAAAAAGGTATCTTACAGGGAATAAACAAAACTTTAATCCTAAGGGTTATAATGTCATTTGATTTTGGAATGTCAATTGGAGCGAAATTTAATAATACCTACATGGACATGGCTGTATGACTAGTTGCTTTGCCTAATTAAAAAATATATGGACTTTAAATTTGGCTGTATAAATTACTTATTCTGTGGTATAAGTTTGTGTACCTTTGCATTTGGAACGACTACCAAGAAAAAATTAAAAACCCTCGTAAAAAACCTGTATGCGACGGTTTCTTTTGCCTTTTGAAAAAGACAAATAAGAAATAAAATTGCGCGGTTTTTTAAAAGAAAATTTTTTCAGAGTTTTTATTTCAATAGTATTCAAATAAATAAAATATGTTGAGCTCGAGTGACGATTTAACACCAGAAGATATTAGAAATGAAGCAAATAGTATCGTCGATAATATTTTGCCGTGTAAATCGAAGCATTTGTACATGAAATTTTACGAAGATTTTACTAGGTTTTCCAACTAAAAAAGCCGTGAAAATTATTTCGGAGTCATTGCTTTTAGTATATTTTCAACAGTTGTCTGCTACAAAGAAACCTAGCAGCCTATGGACTGTTTATTCAATGTTGAAGTCAACAGTAAACAATGAATATACCAAATAGAAATATCACTTTATCTGTACATAACTGGTCAATTGTTTCTAATATTATCTTTAATTTCTAAATTATTAAATACCTAAGTACTTGATTTAATTCCTGCGTTTAATTACCTAATTATCTTACAAGGTGGTGTATAAAGTAGAGTATGCTCCTCGGGGATAACAGTGTCTTAGTCTTGGGCAGTCTTGAATCCCTCGCTTCATTTAGGATTCTTACCATAATTCCCTCACTTCGTTCGGGAATTAACATCTTAATTCCCTCACTGCGTTCGGGAATTATCTACAGAATCCTTCATTTCGCTCAGGATTCAATATGATGCCCGTGACATAATACACTGCTTTATCCCCTTGATGCATAATCTACTATTACACTCCAGTCTTAAAGAAGACTAATACAATTAGGTATATATCTATTAATTAGGATAGTCTTCTTTCACTCATCAAAGAGAACTAGTTTTTTTTAATATACTTTCTCGCGTTTGTCTTTCTGGACTGGACGCGATTCAAAAACTGCTACACCGGTTTTCTTAAGATTCTCTCTTGTAGATAGTTAACTACTTATACTTATTATTAAAATGACAACCAATCATGCCCTTGGATAGCTTTACACCGCTATTTTCGATTCGCGTATTGCCATAAAGTGAAAAAATGTAGAACCTACCTAAAGGCTGTTTTATCTTCATAACCTACTGAGTAAACACTTTTTTAAATTTGTTACAAACAAAATTAGTAATTAATTTTATACCTACTTAAAATAGTTACATATTTATTGAATTTAGTCTTACTATCCATCGCACATAGTTTAACCAAGTTTTCATTTCTAATTGCGCGGCTCCAAACACCAGCGAAGCAACATTTTTGTGCTTTGGCGCGGATTTGTAATTCCCAAAATCAGATTTAAAAAAGCAATAAACTGCAACACTAAAGACTTCATATATTCTTTAGACTTCCTAAAACTTTTGTTTTAAATACAGCATTAGGTAGGTATTGCAACTTTAAAAAAGTTTCTTCCAGGTCCGAGTAGAAGCTTTGGCCTTCACATCAGACGAGAGGTACTTAGTGTCACTAGGCGGGCGCGACGATGGCTTCGTGGTGCTGTGGGACACGACGTCGGCCTCCGCCACCGCTACGCTGTCTGCCGTGCGCCTCACCACGGGAGACGCCAATACCCTGACGTCGTTGAGTCAAAGATCGAATGCTTTTGTTACTGGAGGCGACGGTACGTAATTGTGTATTCGTGAGTGCTAAGTCAAAAAAAAATTGTTTTGTAGCTACATAAAATAATTCTTTATTGTTTACAAAGTGAACTGAATTTACTTATACATCGAAAAGTCGACTCGTTGAGAAAAAGTGAAAAAAAAAACTCAATAGCAATCATCTTTCCAACAACGAAAACATTTTTAAATCCTTTGGCTGAAGTACCAATATTCAGGGTGACTGGAGACAAATTTTAGATATTGAAAGAGAGCACTCTTTAGGTACTCGATTTTGATCATAATTATGTAATTTAATTTTTCATCATTGTATATGATAACAGTTTATTTCAGTGGGTACTCAACCATATTTTGCTTAAAGCACAACGCTTAGTCTATAAGTTAATTACAATTAAGTCGTTTTTTTTTATTTGTGTGGATGGGATGTTTGTCTTCTTCTTCTTCTTTTGATTTTAAGTGAACATGAAGACTAAGGTGGTACACACGTCCATCCACGAGAAACCTATTCAATCGACGAGACCTTGGCGACCCGTGTCTAAAAGGAACTGTCGACTTCTTGGAATATCCACCAAGTACGGATGGAAGTTCTGTTTGCGTTTAGTAGTCAGATGGTAAAAGGGTGTGGGTTCAATTCGTTCAAACAGAGCACTCGCGCACTCACCAAAATGTATCCTGTAGTAAACGGTTAAACAAGCAACCTCACGACGATGCTCTAGGGTCTGCAGTTTTTTGGTTGTAATGTCGACGTTTTTTATTAGTTTACGGGCTCTTCGGTCAACGGAATACAACGATTTTAAATCATCATGAAGTCGGGTTCATTAAGATGGTGTTTAGATTTGGCTGCAGGAATGATGCATACATGACAGTTCCATCAATGTAAATAAAATCACTCTTGGAACCTGTGAGGAAAATTAGTGTTTATGTTTTTCCATCAGCTGTAGAAAGAAAGAAGACCGCCTCAACCCTCCCTTGATAAAAAAAATATCTCCGTGGCGTAGAGGTCTACGACGCTACTACGCAAATCGTGTGCGATTCCCGCACGGGACAAGAAAAAAAATGATTCAGTTCAGTGCGTTTATCTGGTACCCTAGTACGCTAAGCGGTAACCCATATCGATTTGCTTAGTTTGGGGCCTAGTAGTCGGGGTAATCGTTTGATGTTTTTTTATTAGAGACTAAGCCCAGCCCGATTTTGACCTCAATTTGATGGTCAGTGAAGATGAGATAGAAGATGAAAGCGCACGAGCTTAGGAAAGAACTGGCTCGTCATAAACCTGACGAGGATCCTAGCACCACCAAGCGGGTTAGTGGAGGATTAGCGGACTCCTAGCAGTCGCCTTTTACGACTTGCTAGGCTTATCCAAGGGCGGTAGGGCTATGCTAAGCTGACCCCACCCTACACGGACATTTTTTTTTTTTTTATGAATTATGGATCTTCCATGCCACCTGATGTTAAGTGAACATGAAGACTAAGGTGTTACACGTCCATACACGAGAAACCTATTCACTCGACGCTTAAAAGTACTAGGACTATACTGGTCAGGGAAAAAAGACACAGGCAGTTCATTCCAAACCTTGGCGACCCGTATCAAAAAGGAACTGTCAAAGCGCTTAGTTCGACTTTTCGGAATATCTACCACATACGGATGGAAGTTCTGTCTGCGTCTAGTAGTCCGATGGTAAAAGGAAAAAATAAAATAAAATGGTTGTGGTATAGGCAACCTGCGCGTGTGGAACGTGCAGGCGGCCACCAAGACTCTGGACGTGGTGGACGTGGCGCTGGGCAAGCTGCGCCGCACCGTGCGCTGCATCAGCGTCGCCGAGGACGACAGCTACGGCATCGCTGGCACCACGTGAGATTTTATACACCCACATACCACCTACCTTTTTTATATTATTAGGGTAGGACGTTTGCGCGTAAATTCCATCCTGGACTGGGAGAAAATTATAGAATGTGCCACCTGCTTCTCTTCCCGGGCATACTGTTAAAGTCAATTAAGGGACAGAGGCGTTTTTGCGGGCGATAGGCTGATCCCCTGTCACTGCAATAGTCTCTGCTCATCATTATTATACCTCCAGAGTAAAACGTGACATCAGAAGGTTTTACGACCGGCTGGTATAGCGGTAACATACATTGCCTTCTATGCCAGAGGTCCTGGGTTCGAATCCCGGCGGCGGCGGATATTTGTGTGATGAACACAGATATTAGTCGTCAAGTCATGGATGTTTATATGTTTATTTAAGTTTATTCTAATAAAAATATGTATTTATTCAATATGTATGTGTATATATTTCTTAAGTATATCATACATACATACATAACATCACGCCTGTACCTATCCCTTATGGGGTAGGCAGAACACCAGAGGTTACAAGACCATCTGATGTCACGTTTGACTAATTTGGAGGTATTATAAAGATGGAGAGAGACTATTGTAGTGACAGGGGGTCAGCCTATCGCCCACAAAAACGCCTTTAAAACCTCTGTTATCTAATATCCATAACACAAGTTCTTTAAGAAACGTAATTTGGGCTAGATAATGTTGTGTGAGTGTCAGAAATAGTTAATATTTAAGTAATAATATATTTACAGCCTTTGGTGTTCTGCCTACCCCATAAGGGATAGGCGTGAAGTTATATATGTATGGAAAATGCGCTTGAATACTATGGTGGTCCACGTCCATCCACGAGAAACCCATTAGGAAGACAACCATATAGGCCTTTTTTATTATAGACTAAGCCTGTGTTTGACCTCAATCTCACCTGATGGTAGATGAAGATGAAGTCGAAGATGACAGCACCCGGATTTAGGAAGAACTGGCTCTTCGTAAAACATTGCAACAACAAAACATAGGAAGAAGCTCGCCCTGCGTAACATATTCGTAAGGTTGCTTGTTTTTTGACAGTATTTTATCGGCTACATTTTGGTGAGTGTGCGAGTGCTCTTTTTGACCAAATTGAACCCACCCCTTTTACCACCGGACTACTAGATGCAGACAGAACTTCCATCCCTATATAGTGGATTTACCAAGAAGTCGAACAAAACGCTTCGATAGTTCCTTTTTGGTACGGATTGCCAAGGTGTGGAACAATCTTCCTGCGTCTGTTTTTCCTGACCACTATAGTCCTGGAAGTGTCTAGTGAATAGGTTTCTCGTGGATGGACGTGTAACACCATACTCTTCATGCGCACTTTCCATCAGGTGGCATGGAAGACAAACGTCCTATCCTTACAATATAAAAAAAAATATATTGACGGAACACATCAACGCCGGAGCGTTTATATTTGAATCAGACTTAATATGAAAGGTGGTCGTAAGCCAGGCGAACTGGTCCTGCCAGCAAGCGGCGGTCGCTCTGATTAGTCGCCTTTAACGACATGCTTTTCCAGGGGTCCCGGATAAGATGTCGTATAAGGCGACTAATTATGATTATATTATTACTATATACTATTAGTCGCCGGATCATCCCCACATACCCCGCCGCTCCCCCTTGGGCGGTCGGGGACGTGATTGCACGTTTTCCTCCAGTCACAAAAAAAGAAAAGGGTAGGGGTCCCGGACTGTAGGACTATTCTAAGCCTAACCTTAAAAGCCGATGCTGAGCAGCCAAATGGAAATGGTTAATGGACGAGCAGTTGACCATTTATTACGTTCAGTATTTTTCTTGATTTCCTAAAACGATCTGTTCATGTTGAAAACATAAATTCAAACCCTGGAATAGGAAGAATCCAAGAGCCGTGAAAGGTTATAAGAGACTAATTTAATACGAATTAAAAGTGCCTGTTTTTAATTTGAAATACCTTTCTGGTATTTCAAATAAAAAACAGGGAATCCACCAACCAGCACCGGGCCAGCTTGGTGCATTACAGCCTAAACCTCCTCCTCACCCAGAGGAGAGACTCATAGCCCTGCAGTGGGCTCATTACATGGAGTTGTGATGATGATGATGATGACCTTCCTGCCATTCTAAAAACGTGATCCATATTTAAACCAATTTCATCAGAACCGGCGACATGATAAAGTTCACCATCAAGTACCCGTCGGACCCGAAGGCCCCGGTCACCGACATTCACCCATCGCTCATTGGGTGTTTCGCCAAGTGCGGCAATTGGATCAAAGGGAAGGTGCCCGAGACGATGTGCTATAGTCAAGGTAAGTTCCAGCCTTTTAGTTGATGACACTATGACTAAGTAGTTTATTCCATTCTTGTTTAAATACTCTGGTCCCAGTTTTTCATGTTTGTGTTGTGCATCCATAGCTCAATGCACCTACGATGTAAGCATGTTGGCTGTGGCATGACATTGGATCTCACAATTAGCTGTCTTGTGTTTGTTTTTCGTGTCACGGTCAATTTGTACTGTACCTATTTGTATAGGTACAGTACTTGACGAGTAATTCGTATAATTCTGACTAAAAAGGGTGCCAAGAGTTTTTTCCGCCGGCTTTTTTTGTTTCTCGGCGTACTGTTATATCAACAAGTTAATAATGTTAATGACAAGCCGAAGTACAAAATTGTGACGTCTATAATTGACCATTCGATGATCTTTTGATGAATAAAACTTTTTGAATTTAGGGTTCCATACTCAAAGGGTAAAATGGGACCCTACTACTAAGGCTCCGCTGTCCGTCTGTATCCAGGCAGTATCCCATGAATAGTGATAGTTAAACTGGTGAAATTTTCACAGATGTATTGCGGCTACTGTTGACGCTATACAGGGTTGTGTTTTAGGCTCCGGCAAAAAAAATTACACTATAAGTATCATTTATAGAAACGATTTAAAAAAAAAGTTATGGATGTATATTTGTTACAAAGAAATTAATATATTCGCAAACATATCAAGGAAAAGCATGGTCACTCTAAATGATCAATTAATATCATTACAATTATATTTCGTTGCTTCATTCTTCAGATATATTCATTTACCAAGTAGTCCCTTTGACTCACACGGTAGCACGCACGAATTTAAGAGTTATGAAATGACTAAAAAGGTCAAAACACGTGTTTTCGATCGTTTTAGTTTAAATTTTTCACACCAGTCTGGATCCATAGGATGCGCCTCTGTCGAGCTCATTCCTTTTTCGTGCGCGGTAGCAAGTACACCTGTCATAAAAATGCCGAAGAAGACGGCCGAAGAAAAGAAGAATATTGTTAAGAGCTAGGGTTCGGGGATAAATTAAATACACCGTTTTTACCGTTAGACGATTTTTAATCGCGAAGAACACACAGTCACAGACAGTCAAAACTCTAAATTATCACAGATCACTTATTACGCACTTAAACAATTCACTCGTTAACTTAGAGAGCACTTTAGTTTAGTTTCTTCAGTTCTTTTTCTTCTCAAGTCAAAACTTAGAATCCCTCCGGCGGCCTAATCCTCGCCTTATATATCCCCGAGAAGACCTCTCCAAAGTTCTCGAAATAACGCGACTAAAACAATAAACAAGGTCAACATGTCGTAAACAAGTCGCGGTCCCAGAGAAACATGAACGTTAGGCGCGCGGTATAAGGTACAAATTCGTCTGTGCGCGCCTTGAAGTTTTGACCTTGGGTTTTTCCCGAACAAACAAGCGCGTGCGTGCATAGAAATATGAACTCTATGCCGGCGCTATACTGCCCGGATTTGCTTGCGCGCACCGTAACACTGCCCCCTCCTTAAGAGATGCTCGTCCCGAGCATCGTTCGTCCCGTAGTACCGTGCCAAACGATCCACATGTACAACCTTAGGTGCACCTCGTGGCTCCTTCCGAATCCGATAGGTGATGTCATTGATCTTGGTCACCACGCAGTATGGTCCATCCCATTTTGGCTGTAGTTTGGGTGACTTTCCTTTGCTGCGCGTTGGATTATGTAGCCACACTAGTGAACCTTCGGCAAATCCAGGATCGTTGATCCTCCGGTCGTAGCGTGTCTTCATCTTCTCAGACATTTGCTGTCCCGACTGCCTGACATGGTCGTGTATGTCGTTCATCTTCTGACGTAGGTCATTCGCGTAATCTGTTATGCTGCTCGGTGCATCCGGTGGAATTCCCGTGATCAAATCAGCAGGCAATTTCAACTCCCGTCCAAAGTTTGCGAAGGCAGGAGTGACGGAGGTGCTTTCATGAACTGCACTTCGGTAAGACAGCAGAAAAGGCTGGATGTGCTTGTCCCAATCTCTTTGCCTGTTTTCTACTACTTTTGCCAGGTATCTCTCCAATGTCTGGTTGAATCGCTCTACCATCCCGTCAGACTGGGGGTGGTAAGAGGTGGTTCTGGTCTTATGGATACCCAATACCCGACACGTCTCCTGAAATACCTGTGACTCAAAATTCCTTCCTTGATCACTGTGAATTTCCAAGGGCACTCCAAAACGACAGAAGACTTCATGGACTAATTTATCCGCTACCGTGACTGCCTCTTGATTTGGAATAGCGAAGACTTCCGGCCACTTCGTAAAGTAATCCATGACAACCATGAAGTACTTGTTTCCACTTTCAGTCTCGGGAAATGGCCCAGCCACATCTAACGCTATACGTTCCCAAGGCGCTCCGACATTGTACAGCTTTAATGCACCTCGGCTACGCGTTTGCGGCCCTTTTACAGCTGCGCAGCTTGTGCATTTACGGCACCAATCTTCCACGTCGTCGCGACAGTGCAGCCAATAAAATCTTTCACGGATCTTCAAAAGGGTCCTCTTTACTCCTAAATGTCCCCCTGAAGTTCCATTATGATAAAGTTGCAGAACTTCTGAAATCTTGACCTTCGGAACAACCATTTGAAGATGACATTGGTCTCCTCGTGCGTTCTCCCATTTCCTGCACAGTACTCCATCTTTGACAATAAAGCTGTCCCACTGTGCCCAATAGCTCTTCGTAACTGCGCTTCTCCCGGCTATATCACTCCATCCGGGCTTAGGGGCACCCAATTGAATCCACTCAAGTATTGGCCTTATATCATGGTCTTCCTGCTGCGCACGAAGTAATGTCTCCTTCCATTCATTGTCAACTTCCATCCTCAGCGTCCGAACTTGTACAATCTCCTTGGACTCTTGTCTCACACAATGTTTGCAAGTCTCGGAGCACGGTCTTCTGGAAAGTGCATCTGCATTCCCATGAGATTTCCCGCTGCGATGTTCTATCTTGAAGTCGAATTCTTGTAGCTGCTCAATCCATCTTGCCACTTGTCCTTTTGGATTCTTGAACTGCAATAGCCATTTCAATGCAGCATGATCTGTCCGCAGGTGAAATTTGCGTCCCAACAGATATTTATTAAAATGCTGCAGTGTTTTGATTATTGCCAATAGTTCACGCCTCGTGACGCAATAGTTCCTCTCTGGTTTGGACAACGATTTGCTGAAGTAAGCTATCGCGACTTCTCGATCTCCCCTCCGCTGGGATAACACGCCGCCAATACCCGTGTTACTTGCGTCTGTATCCACAATGAACTCGTTCTCGGCGTCAGGAAAACCAAGAACAGGCGTGTTGCAAAGACGCTTTTTCAGTTCCTGGAACGCGACGTCACAGTCCTCATCCCAGCAGAATACTCGCTTTTCTTCCGTGAGCTTATGCAAAGGTTTGGCAATGTCTGCAAAGTTCAAAACAAATCGCCGGTAATAAGAGCATAATCCCAAAAATGCTCTGACCTGTGTTTTGTCTTTTGGAACCGGCCAATCCTTGACAGCTTCAATTTTCTCGGGATCAGTTTGTACTCCCTCTTGTGAAACAATGTGTCCCAAAAACTTCACTTGTCGTCTGAAGAACGAGCACTTCTTTGGACTCAGCTTCAAGTTGGCCGCACGAATCTTCATCAATACTCGTTCCAGGTTCTGAAGATGGTCTTCAAACGTGCGTCCCACGATTATTATGTCATCCAAGTAGACAAGACAGGCATCCCCAATCAGTCCGGAGAGAACCAGTTCCATCAGCCTTTCGAAAGTCGCAGGGGCATTACACAATCCAAATGGCATCACATTGAAATGCCACAATCCTTTCCCAGTCGAAAAGGCAGTTTTCTCCTTGTCCTTAGGGTCTAATTCCACCTGCCAGTAGCCACTCTTCAGATCTAAGGTGGTAAACCATTTCATCCCCGTCAGTGTATCCAATGTGTCGTCAATCCGTGGCAGTGGATAGCTGTCCTTCTTTGTCACGTCGTTCAGCCGACGGTAATCAACGCAGAAACGCATACTGCCATCCTTCTTCTTAACTAACACTACAGGAGAACACCATGGACTCGATGAGGGTTCTATAATCCCGTCCCTCATCATCCCTTCGATTGCAGCTTCCACCTCTTTTTCTCTTGCGACCGGCACCCGTCTTGGTCGCTGACGAATAGGTAGTTCATTCCCAGTGTTTATCGAATGCTTTACTAGTCCAGTTTTCCCAATATCGGCGTCATTCTTGGAGAAAACATCACCGTACCGGAGCAACATCTTCTTGGCTTTTACAATTTCTTCTCCAGATAGATCCTTGTGGCAATCGTCGAGAAGTGAACCGACATCGTATTTGCCAACTTGGTTGCACTTGGTCAATGTTTGACATTCCCGCATCCAATCCACTTCTTCGCAGGTTCCAATTAAAGTCCCCTTTTTAAGGACATACTCCTCATTACTAAGATTGAGTAAGCGCACGGCTGAAGCGTTCGTAGTACTCACCAAGGTTCTTGCCATCACCCACGGTTGATCCTTGTTGCCTCCTTCCAGTAACACGCATCGATGATGTTGGCCAGCATTCCGTGATAGTAGAACAGGTACCATGGTTTCTGATCTGGGTGGTAGTACCGTTCTCTTTAAACAGTACACCTTTCCTGATGAACCACCCTCCATGAAGATTTCTTCAGTACCACATTTCAAAATGCCTTGCTTGACGTCAATCTCACATCGATGTTTACGCAAGAAGTCTAAGCCCAGGATGCAATCATCCACTATATCTGCGATGATGACTCGATGGCAAAATGTCCTTTCCGCAAGCTTCATCTCCACCAGCTTCTCGCCCCGGACGGGTATGTGCTGACCGGTCGCTGTTAAAAGTTGTATTCCCTCTTTGTCCCGGTAGATGTCCCCAAGGAAGCGTTGAGCAATTTGGGAACTGACCACGGTACGAGAAGCTCCCGTATCTAACGTCAGCCTGCACGGTGTTCCGTTAATCTCGCCTCGGATGATCAGGCTGTTCCCGTCGTGCGCTTGTGAGATGTTGATTCTTGGGGCCTTCCTTAGACCAGCCAGCACCCGCCCCGCAGTCCTGGCGTTTACTCGTTTCCTTGCTGCTGGTGGTGAATGGTAACATTATCCACTCGTACATCCTTTTGCTTCGGGCAGTTGGGCTTGATATGGCCCCTTCCACCACAGCCATAACATCTTGGGCTGAATCTAGGACGTCGTTCTTGTGGAGTTTCAATCACCTCCCTAATGCGAGGGGACCGCGGATCCTGTCGAACGGCTTCCACCTCCAAGGCGTGGGCTAACGCGTCCTTAAGTGATGCATGGTGTCCTAGTCCCACGGCTGCTCTAACTTCCAGGTTCCGAATGCCGTCGACGAAGTGCTGCACCAGAACTTCCCCAATAATTGTAGGGCTCGATTGGTATGCCTTCGGTACCAATTTCTCTACTTCTAGGGCCCACTGTTGCAGGTTCTCTGTGCTTCGCTGAATCCGGTCCTTCAACTGAGCCCGAAACACACGTTCTAGGTGTGCGTCTCCGTAGCGGGCCTCTAACGCCTCTAGGAGCTGCTCGTAAGAGGCGTCTGTTCCGAGGGCCTCCAAAATGGTAAGGGCCTGATCACGAAGGCCCAAAGTCAGCGCCGTCATTGCCTGCTCCTTGGTCCACCCGTTTGCCTTAACTACGGCCTCAAATTGGATCCTGTAGGCCGACCATGATGAGCTTCCGTCGAAAGGTGGCACTTTAAAGCCTCGACCCAATGTTGTGCTTACTGCAGGTGCCACTACTCCTTCCGCCATCTTCAAAACACCGAGAGCCTTTTTCACATCGGCGAGCTCATTTTCCGTTGCCGAAATGCGACTATGGTGGCACTCAATCTGAGCCTCCGCCTTCGAGACACGACTCTCGTGGCATTGGAGCTGTTCCTGGACCTCAGTGATTTTTCCACCGATAGCACTGAGTAGTTTCTTCTGTTCTTCTTTAACACTCCGGACTTCATCCTTGAGGTCTTTCATAAACGCTAATAATGCTGTCATATCCAGGGCGGCAGCGATAGGTTGTTCCACGGGAAGCGGCAGAACCTCCGCAGATCCGTCCGTGACCTCCATAGCCAGTCGACGTTGGTCCGTTTCCTGTTGGCGTTGTTGACTCCTCGTGCGGACCCTTTCTTCTCTTGGAGAAAGTCCGTCGCCTTTTGGTAGCACTGGCATAATTTATCCCACTTCTGACACCAAATGTTAAGAGCTAGGGTTCGGGGATAAATTAAATACACCGTTTTTACCGTTAGACGATTTTTAATCGCGAAGAACACACAGTCACAGACAGTCAAAACTCTAAATTATCACAGATCACTTATTACGCACTTAAACAATTCACTCGTTAACTTAGAGAGCACTTTAGTTTAGTTTCTTCAGTTCTTTTTCTTCTCAAGTCAAAACTTAGAATCCCTCCGGCGGCCTAATCCTCGCCTTATATATCCCCGAGAAGACCTCTCCAAAGTTCTCGAAATAACGCGACTAAAACAATAAACAAGGTCAACATGTCGTAAACAAGTCGCGGTCCCAGAGAAACATGAACGTTAGGCGCGCGGTATAAGGTACAAATTCGTCTGTGCGCGCCTTGAAGTTTTGACCTTGGGTTTTTCCCGAACAAACAAGCGCGTGCGTGCATAGAAATATGAACTCTATGCCGGCGCTATACTGCCCGGATTTGCTTGCGCGCACCGTAACAATATTATAAACGCAAGCTTAGAAGGTTGGAGCGGAAAAAATCATAGACGAGTGATTTCATACAGACAATATTCAACAAAAGCATCTAATGTCTCCAGGATCTTAACCTAGCGTTAACGCGAAGAATAAAACACCCGGATGTTGATTTTTTAAATCGACACGGAGGTGGTACCCGGATGTTGATTTTATAAATCGACACGGAGGTATTCAAATACAACGATATTCAAGGAAACTGTTTAATATCTTCAGGAACTTTATCTAGCGTTAACACGAAGGATAAAATACCCAGGATGTTGATTTTTTAAATCGACACGGAGGTAGTACCCAGGATGTTGATTTGATAAATCGACACGGAGGTCAAATAAAAACTAATACGCATGCATGCATGCATAACGTCACGCCTGTATCCCTTATGGGGTAGGCAGAACACCAGAGGTTACAAGACCATCTGATGTCACTTTTGACAAATTTGGAGGTATTATAAAGATGGAGAGACTATTGTAGTGATAGGTGGTCCGCCTATCGCCCACAAAAACGCCTTTAAAACCTCTGTCCCTTGCCCGGGAAGAGAACCAGCTGGCGCATTCTATGTTTTTCTTTCGCTCCCAGTCCAGCATGGAAGCAAAAACTAAACTAGATTTCGGAGATAGAACGTCAACCGTAACCAAAAGTTCCATCTGAAACAGCAATAATTCAAGCGGAAATACAAACGCTTCCAATTTAAATCTTAACGGTTCTGGTAGTTCCCGTTAACAAAGGCCCTAAACATGGCGAATGTATTCACCAAGATTTAGCTCAAAGATGGCTGCCGTTATTGCGCAAAGGGCTACCCAGAGAGGTTTAAGCAGGCCTATGCAACTCTAGTGTCAATGAAATTGAATTCTGCACCATCTAGGATATGACGGACTACAACTTTTTGGCAAGTTATTTCTCCTGTTATTAACTAGGTAGCGCTGGGATAGCCGATTTATTAATATCTCGTCAGGAACGGGAAAAGATGTTGACTTTGACAGACTAGTCAACAGACTATTATAATAGTCTATGAATTATCGTGTGCGTGTGCGTCTGTTGCGTTTTGTGTTTTCTTCGCCATTTTATTTAAGACTTAGATTATTTTAACAAATTCACTGTGAATTTGGCCGTGAAGTTACTTGTGTGACTTACTAACAACTTAAAAGACTTCAGAACAAAAGTGCGGGAAAGCGAAAACAGTGTAAATATTGTGTAAATATACAGTGATTGTGCATGTGATTTAAGTATGATTTGCTGTAAGTCATAAGGTTAATTTGGTCGATTTCATAAAAAAATGTCAATGAAAATGTTGATTCACAGTTGCTGTAATTGGGTGAACCGAATAATAAATGGACAATTGACAAAATTTGATGAGGAAGATGGAGCGAAGAATGAGGTTTTTGAATATTCCACGAAAAGAAAACAAAAACAATAAATAACCTTAAAAAATAAAGATTTTCGTTTTTTTTTGACCACTTAGTTACTATAAATACCTTATTCTGTATTTTTTTAAAGCAGTTATCATAATAAAATTCTCTAAAATGTTATATTAAATGTGATAAACAGGATAAGATATTTTCAACTTAATTTTTTTTTATAATGGAGACTTACCTACTAAGTCGTGCATTTTTTTTATTAAATTTACTTACTAGCGCCATCTATGATTTGAGGTATTATTCTATTTTGCCAATAAAATCAAGTTGCCCATCTATCTCATATTAACTGTATCGTCTATGGGTTTAAGATCAACCAGATTATTGAAAACACTTAGTCTGAAACCAAAAATTTGAAGGTAAGCACTTGGGCTCGGAACAACAAGCCATAAGCCAAGCTATGACTATTCTTTGGTTGGATATTAAAGTAAACACAATAAAATTCCTAGTGGAGAATTGCAGAGTTCTGTCTGATTTACATTTTTTTTTTTTTAAACTGAAACAAGAACGAAACTGCCATGAAGGTCTAGATTTGTTAACATATTGGAAAATGAAGAAAGGGATAAAAAAGCATGTTGACATGCCTAAAATATCCACATGTCAAGCGAACCCACGCCCGCGGTTTCAACGTAACTGGACCGAATATCGGCTCGCAACTACGCAACAGTATTATTGTCAGCGCTACGCCCCCGAACTCGGTGGACGATATCAACGAGACAATGATCCCTACCTAGCCCATCGTTAACGCTACCATGGCTTTATAGCGATAAGGCCGCCTATTGTACCTTTCAAAACTGTTTTTGTTCTAATGTATTCTTTTCCTTTTATTATTTTGTAAGTGTGCAATGAAGTATAAATAAATAAATCAATAAAATGGCATATTTTTATAATTCTGGTACAGCCAATGACTCTGTTGGTTTAAAGTGGATCTCCAAAGGCGTCTCATTACCAAAAATCTGTCAAGTTATACAAATCGTAACTCCTATAAACAATTTTGCTCCTAAATAAAATCAGGCTTTCGAGATAGGCTCTCTCCATAGATAAATCAATTAATCTAGGAGCAATAGTCTCCTGCTCTTCTCAGTCTGATCAGTTTGTTCCGAATATATTTTTTGCACCAAAATCAAATGGAGACAAAAGATTTATTTTAAATCTTATACAAATTTTATAAATTCCTTAATAACAAATCACATTTTAAAAGAACATTTTAGAACCTCCCTGAGCATAGTGACAAAAAAGTCCTTTTTAGCTTGCATTAATTTCAGAGAATCTTATCTTTTAGTTCCTATATAAAAGGAACATCGTAAATAATTACGATTTCAGTTTTTACCACAAACTTATGAATTCGAGGACTTCAACTCGGATCTGTCAAATGAATACAGTGTTTACGAGGTCTCTTAAAGATTTTTGGAAAAGTTATAACAAAGTCGCATATCAACATATTAAAATTAACTCAAAGTGAATTGCAAATATTAGTAAAGATAATTAATACTGCTCCGTGGAAATATAACCAGTGATTTTGCAAGAAAAAAGTGAAATACGAAGTAAACAATTTGTCATAAATAACAACACGTATAAAAACATATATCGAATCAACCAGTTTCAATCAGTGTTCACTATCTCAAATCTGTGCTGCCATCCTAAATTCAGTTTTAAAAAGTAAGGAACAAATTTTAAAAACTAAGGTGTTGCACCATCAGAGAATTAGCACAATTCACAACTAACTAACCATTAACTTCAGCCTGTCCAACGGTTAAATATTAGTGATTATACTACCACTCAAACTTTCGAAAGGATAGATACAAAGCTCTCAAAAATAGCAATAATAACTATACAAAAATACAAATACATAGTAAGATTTTAGAAGCTTTACAGTGGTGGAAAAACATGTGAAAGACATCTTGTCATAGAAATATTTAGCGAATATTTGCGTCACAGCCTGATGGGGGGGGTAATTTGTAAAGATAATCATGCAAATGGAAACTGGAAAAATAGTGAGACATGTTTTCAGCTTTTAATGGGTTACAGTGTTTTGCAAAGGATAAACACGTTTGCGCTGTATGAAGGTACTGTATATTAATTTAATGGGAGGAATTCGATTTCCTCATTTAAATGCATTAGCTAAAAGTATTTGGTAATAGTTTGAGAAAATGAATATTTGACTATTTGCTCCGTATATCAACTCGGGAAAAAATACAGCACTACCCAATTATGCGTATCAAAGTTTTCAGTCAACCTCAAGTAAATCTGTTTGCTTCTCGCACCAATGTTAAATGCTCACAATAGGTTTCTTGGTAACGAGATCTTGAAGCTACGGTTATAGACGCGTTTACTCTCTCTCCAAATTGCTTTAAATTAAAACATTCAAGCCGTTTTGAAATTTTTGCATTTAATAATGCTCAATTATTCTTAACTAGGTATTCCTCTCGCTTGCCGAACGAGTGCTCTTTTACTGAGCTAACGATTTTGAAAAGAAATTATTCATCTTTCCAGAACGAACCAGCGAGGCTTCCCGGCTCGGTTTCATTAAGAGAAGACGTGTAGGCGGTCACCACAGTACCTAGTCGTGGTCTCGTCGCTTTCTAACAAAACTTAAGCTCAGTACAACGTAGCATGGTACAACGTATCGGTACTAGAATTATTGTCACAATAACAGTGGAGATATCTTTAATCGTTCGATTTCACTGAATTTTATCATTTTTTAAGGAACAATTAAAGTAAAACTAATAAAAACAGTTAATAGATATAGTAAATAGTCATAGGTTGGCCTTATTATTAGGAAACAATATAGGATCACATGAACTAATTAATCCATTACCTTAGGTTAAGGCCATTACCAACATAACACAATTACACTTGGTTTAAGATTAAGATCTTCAAGTCGTTTTAAGATTATATTTCAAAATGGTAACCCAATAGTTATTTAACTCTTGAGCAAAGTACACACACAGTAACTGGTATTTTTACTGGCTTTTAGGCCACTAGCACACCGTGTGCAATTTCTCTTATAATTTTTGCAAATGAAATCAAAATAGGGAATTTGGATTTGATTATAATTTCAGCTACTGCTAGTAACCAACTCTAGTTTTGCCATATTTCCATGAACATGCCATTCCTGTATATGCCCTGGATTAGCTTTAGAAAATTAGTTATTTGTAACGAGTTAACAGAGCGTGTAGATTGCCTTATAGTCAAACCAAAGCGACCTTACAAAACAACGATCTCACCGTCTATCAGTCGCCGGATAAAGCATGTCATGGGGTCTAGCGGCGCAAGCGTGGCGGCGGCGCGCGGCGTTCAGCGCTCAGCAACGTCCGCGGCCGGAGCGCGTGGCGGCCTATCGCTGCTAGCCATTCGCAGCACGGCCTGCAGGACCGCTCAGTCTCAAACATTCGCTAAGTTTTATAACCACCCCATGGTCGATCAATAAAAGTAATTTTGGAAGAGCAGTTTTTCAATCAAATGTAGAAGTAAACTCCTTTATTGATCCTTAATTATTAATTTACTTTAAGTAATTTTATTCAGTATGCATATAAACAAAATGTTTCAAAGTTATACATTTACATTGAGTTGATTAAATAACTGTTGAATATTAGTGAATGAATTTTTATAAAGCAAAACTTTACCTTATGCTCTGAACATCTACTTGGTAAATGAATATATCTGAAGAATGAAGCAACGAAATATAATAGAAGATCAAACGAACTTCTTAAGTGAAGTTCGATCGATATTATATGAGTTGCTTCATTCGAAGATATACATTAAGGTCCCACCCGCCCTGTCAATGTAGTAAACTATTGCCCTTAAAGTTTTGCCATAACTATAAAATTAAGAACTCTAAAATAATGAGCTCGACAGAGGCGCATCCTATGGATCCAGACTGGTGTGAAAAATTTAAACTAAAACGATCGAAAACACGTGTTTTGACCTTTTTAGTCATTTCATAACTCTTAAATTCGTGCGTGCTACCGTGTGAGTCAAAGGGACTACTTGGTAAATGAATATATCTTCGAATGAAGCAACTCATATAATATCGATCGAACTTCACTTAAGAAGTTCGTTTGATCTTCTATAAAGACGCATTAATTTTTTCTGGACACAGTACTAGGCATGAGATTATTACTGAACGCGGAATCTGGATGTTTTGTAATCTGAGGTTAAAGCATTTTTTTTAGCAAATCGGAATATGATTTCTGGCTCCACCAACGTGGCATCTAGGCTATGGCGTCAATGATGATTGTAGGATGATGCCGTGCCGACTCAGGACTAAAGTTTGAAAAGCCTATTGTTCCCTTTATTTTCGCTGAAAACAACAGCTATGCTTCAACATAGTTATTATGCTAAAAATAGGACGATATGAAAATAGTCGCTTTTGAAAATAAGAAGCTACAACCTGTTAATCTTGTAATATTCTGTGAAACGAATGACATTACATTAAATTATAGATCAACATGAAGCAAGCATGACATATTGTTGAGTTAGAATAACTGAAGTTTGTGAGCATACCTAAACACCTCTTTGTGTATTTAATGAACTAGAAATCAAGTTTGCGATGTTTTTTTCTGAGAAAGAACTATATCACCTATGCTATAAGTTCTCACTTCTAGCCAACATTTCACGATTTTCCGTTGAATTCACTAATTCCAAAACTACTGAACCAGGAATCGAATCCGTGTTGATCATGGAAGATGGGTGCTTGGTGGTTGGTGGCGGCGACGGCACGATCGACGTCCTCGACGAAATCAACTGGCGAGGCGAGTTCCCCAAGGAGAAAGTGACCAACCCGGTCAAGCCATACTATAAAGCGGTACGTTGCAACCGTAGACCTAATATC
Organism: Stenoptilia bipunctidactyla; assembly: GCA_944452665.1. NCBI lineage: Eukaryota > Metazoa > Arthropoda > Insecta > Lepidoptera > Pterophoridae > Stenoptilia > Stenoptilia bipunctidactyla. The sequence goes on from OX101730.1 coordinate 4,090,469, forward strand.
AAAAGCGGTCGCAGACTGTTATTTTGGGGAGGGTTCACAACTGAAAGGTCGATGCATAATTTTGGTACCCACCTCCAATAGCCATGTAGAATACGCAGTTGGTCTTAGTAACCTGAACACAAGTTACTATGGCGCCAAGTTCCGATCGTTAGTCCGTTCAGAGCTATAATGTCGTAAATATTAGACTATAATTTTGGTAACCACCTCCAATAGCCATGTAGGATACGCCGTTGGATAGGTCCTATTAACCTGAATCAAAGTTACTTCCAAATTTCGATCGTTAGTCGATTCAGATCCAAAGTAGCAGACGGGTCACCTATAGCATAGATACTAAGTTACACGTGCGCCGCCCTGATTATCTATTGCGCACCTGAATTAAGGGCCTACACTACCTCAAACACGCTCCGAATCCAAATTTTGATCTCAAATATCTATCAGAGTACTGAACTAAAAATTTTAGAAAAAACATATAGCAAAGTTAAGAGTATGAACTAAGAACCATATGTTTTGAAAACACGATTAATGAAAAAAATCTCGATAGAAAAAAATCACAAACTTACCTCTAAAATTAACAAAGAAACCTTATTACTTAATTAGTACTTAACCTACACTAATGTAACTTGGTATTTAGTTTCAAGGTATGACAATACGTGTACTATATGATCTGATTTTAAAATAATTTTATTATTTTTTTTATTATAAATCTTAAATCTAAAATAATGTGTTTGGCACGACGGGTGACCTGCGCCCGCTCAAGGATTCAGTTGCGCTCCGGCATTCGTACGAGGAACCTGTGTCGCTTTCACGCTTGCCGCCGCCGCTACAACAACACGTAAATATCGTGTTTTCCATAAATAAATTTGTGGTGTGTTTTATTTCAAAATAGGAAATGAAAGAAATAAGATACAGAAAAGGCAGAGTTGGAGAAAACAAAACGCGAGTGAGTAAGATAGCTCCGACGCGCGTTGCGGGGTGCTTCACGGCCGGGCGGTGAGGTGGGGGCGAAATTCAGATTCTAGCTGGAGTAGTATGGGCTCTTAAGGTTTATTTTAATTTTTCTTTTGGAGATTTTGATTAATTAAGTATATTTAGTTGGTTATCAGCTTGAACTCGGAAAAACGACAGGCGCCATAGCAATTTTGTTCTAGAAGATGAACTCTTTTCAATGATATATCACACATGTCTATTGAAGCGGCTACCAGATCTCATACAAAATTATGCATCGTCCTTTGCGGGAGGGGTCGCTAAGAAATATATGTCTGGTGAATTGGACTTTACGTACTTTCGTTTTAATCAATCCTTATTCCTTAATTAGTACCTTGTTTTTTTCTTTGTGATAATATTTGATGTCTTATTTCCTATGCATTGAAGGATTATGGAATCTGAGGATGTTTTTGAGCTACTACTATTTTTGGTAGTCCATCTTAATGATGGGGAGGTCATGGCCCTTGTGATCACCCCCTGGGACCGCACCTACCTAATATGTGTAGGTACATAATCGTTTTGTTTTATAAAGCAATCATGATTACCTTTCGAGGTAGTAAACGTCTATCTACGGAAACCTACCAGACTGTACTGGTCAGACGCAGGCAGTTAATTTTTGGAATATCCATCCACCACATTGGATATCGTTATGAAGGCACCGGAGATTATTCCGTAAATATAAGAGATATTTTAAAACTTGTCATACCGACATTGAAAGTACAGTCATGTGCATTAATGTGTACACTTATTCATCATCATCATCACAACTCCGTGTAATGAGCCCACTGTAGGGCTATGAGTCTCTCCTCTGGGTGACGAGGAAGTTTAGGCCGTAATCCACCAAGCTGGCCCGGTGCTGGTTGGTGAATGTCAGATATTTCAGGGTGCCGAAATGGCTTCTGACAAACCCTAACGACTACTGTATACAAGTATACAGCACCCGGGACCGACTGCTTAACGTGCCCTCCGAAGCACGAAAGTCGTCGTGAGAAATGAATGGTCGGCGGTCACCCATCCTAATAGGTACCGGCCCCGCCGAGCGCGCTTAACCTGCGATATCGTTTGATATGCACAGTAACCACGGCGCCACGACGACGACTTCGAAACTTATTCGCTTGTGATAAGGTTCCAATTCCAATGTAAATTTATACATATTATTAGACGTGACTGTACCTACGTTATCTGATGAATAAATAACGTCAGTAACTTTTCCAAAATGAATATAAATATAAAAAACTTTACTAACTTTACTTTGGTAGAAAGGTTTTAGTTTCGGTCAATATCCAATTCCACGTTCCTAAGATAATGTTGAAATCCCACAGCTAAAAACAACCAAATTAATAGGCAGCATCACTTCGTTAGAGCTGATGGAGTCCCCACACATGAACCGGAACAGCCGTTTGTTGCTCGCCGGGACTCGAACCAGTGAGATCTACGCCATCAATGTCACCAACTTTGCAGTGACTTTGGTGGTCACCTGCCATCGCTGTGCTATTAATGCTATTGCGTTCCCGAGGTTGGTACGAATTTATGCGAAGACAATACGAAACATCGGTTTTTCATCTTTATATTTTGAACTTAAAGAGTCTAGTCTTTTGAAGATTTTGCATGTTAAAGGCTCTATGTGACATTAGATTCAATTTTAAGTCTCTCTAGTGCAAACAAAGACTGTTTTTGAAGCTTTTAAGTTTGACATTAGAGATACTTGAAATTAGAGATTGTAATGTCGAATACTGCCCTTTCTTTACTTAATAGATATTTAAATAACTTATAAAAATTAAAATAAATCGACTTCACATCCGAAACTATGGCCAAGTCAATTTACAAAGTCAATGTAAATATGGAAATATTGTACGTACTCATACATATTTTTTCAAAAATGTCTTTATCAGAACTAGACTAGACTAGAAAGAACTAGACATGGGATCACATGGGAAGCGACAGCTTTTTAATAAAAAAAGATTCACCGAAATCGGTTCACCCAGTCAAAAGTTATGAGGTTAAAGACATACAGACGAATTTGAAAACCTCATCCGTTTTTTGAAGACGGTTGAAAAGTTGAGTAATATTCACTGTAGATTTCTGAGTTTGCGAGAGCTCTGAGTTCTTTTTTTTAGTGGTGACTAAACTTGACTCCAATCCTGATGGTAAGTGAAGGTGAGGCCGAAGATGACGATGAAGGGTTTAGGAAGAGCCTGGGTCTTCATAACATATTGGAATATATCACTGCAGGAGGGATGATATTTGACTGAAGATTTTATATGAAGGGCAGTCGGTAGCCAGGCGGACATGTTATCTATATGTCGCAGTCATCTGGTTGAATTAGCCACTCAATTGGACGCCTAGGCCGTTTCAACTGGCTTAAGGACAATTAGTCAAGTCGTTGATCGCAACGTTTAACCAGTTGGCTAAACGTTGTTTAGCCATTTAGTTAAATTGAGGTTATTGTTAAAATGATGTTTGGTTTAAATATTAAAACATTAAAACGGAACTTATTTTATTATATTTATATTTACGCGCGAGCCGAGCGAGTGAATCGAGCGTAGTGCGGGAGCACCCGGCGATGCGCCACAATGGATTTTATTTCCTTGTAATTGAAATAAATAAAAAAAAATTTTGCTTCACTGGTTTTTCCGTCATGACAGATAATTTTACCATGAACTACTTGTTTTATTACTTTATCCAAAACTGTACCAAATTTAAATCACTTGGCTGAATTTTGGTCAGCCATCTTCAAAGGGCTAACTTTCAACACGACAAGTTGTTAAACGTTGAGTTTTTCGTGTTCAATCAACTATCGGCCTAGGCGTCCAATTGAGTGGCTAATTCAACCAGATGACTGCGACATATACAGTAATATTATCTTATTCGTCTATACAATATTATCTATACAGTACGTATTGTATCGCGGCCGCATCTTTGAAATAAATGCCTGTAGTCGCGCGATGCGTAGCTGAACAAGCGATAGTGCTGCCTGCCTCCAGCATTTTAATAACATTTGCCTACTTTGTGTTTACTTTAATATAGTTTTGTTATTATAAATAATAAACAAACCGAAAAATATTTGCGCCTCGACTGCGACGCGACGTACGAAATACTTTTACAAATTTTTAAATAAATAAATTTTAAAGTATACAAAATCCACATTCTATAATAAAGCTCAATTGTGTGCATGCCGAGATCGAGTCACGTAGGTATAGCTCGCGCTTCGTCCGTTTCTTATGAATTTGGAATACTGTATAGATACAGGGTTGTTCTTTAGTCACTAGCCAAATTTAAAAATTATTTTCTTAGAAACGTAAGATATTTATTTAACTACTGCTCAGTAGAAAAAATAAAGATATGGCACCACAAACTGCTTTACAAATAGTCACTGTTGACGAACACAGCTATTACGACGCGGCATCTCATTGTAATACTATACTACGACGTAGTAGTACAAGATGTTTTGTAGTAGCGCGTAGTCGTCTTTATTTGAATTGTATTCTACCATTGCTCATCTTTCACATGTAGCTTCACTAACAATACGACATACAAAAGAACTTCTCACTGTCTTTTACAATCCTCATATGAACATTGATTATTTCGATACCCTAGACATTTTTTTCCATAATTTCTGTTCTTCCTATGATTTCTATGACTTTCTAGTGCTCGGTAATTTCAACACGTGTATGATCAAAAATAACCCTCGTTCTAGTAAATTAGAATCTCTCCTGTCCTCAAACAATCTCACCTCCTTACCTCTAGCTCCTTCTCATCACTTTCCGAATTGTGTTCCCTCTTTAATTGACCTCATGATAGTCTCCTCGTCAATTAATGTTACAAATCACGGACAGCTTACAGCGCCATTTTTCCATCATGACCTTATATTTCTTAGCTACCGCCTTCGTCTCCCAAAACAAAAACCAAAAACTTTGCTTCTCCGAAGATACAAAAACATAAACTTGTCCTTGAAGCAAGATGCCAGTAAGATTGACTGGTCACCGGTACTTGAAAGTTCTTGTATCGATTTCAGATTTGAACGTTTTAATGCCTTACTCCTGTAACTGTTTGACCATCACGCTCCTCTCAAGATAGTCAAAATTAAGCATAACCCTGCCTCTTGGCTGACGGATTCCATAAAAGGGGTAATGGCTCTTAGGAACTATTTTTTTTATAAGTGACTAAACCCGCGTTTGACCTCAATCTCACCTGATGGTAAGTGACGATGAGGTCGAAGATGAAAGCACACGGGTTTAGGAAGGAACTTGCTCTTTATACAATATTGCCGGAACACATTACCGCCGCAGCGGTAACATTTGGCGGCAGACTTTATATAAAGGGTTGTCGCTAGCCAGGCGGACCCAGAAGGGATCCTACCACCAAGCATAAAACTAAGCCAAAAGAATATAGCTTTCGAGCATAACTTTACTACGTTTAAAAATCTTCGCAATCGTTGCAACCGCCTATGTCGTGACGTTAAGAGATGCCACTTTCATGATTCTCTCGTCAAACATAGCTCTGCAGAAGTTTGGACTTTTTTAAATATATAAATAATAATAATAATTCTTTATTGTTCACCAACAGCATTAGTAACACTTTACAATAAATTTTAAAATATTTGCACAAAGGCGGCCTTATCGCTCAAAGCGATCTCTACCAGGCAACCCAGTAAGGACAGGACATGAATAGAGGAAATTAGGGTGGGCGGTGGTACTGATTTCATAAAATAGACTAAATACAAATAATTACATATCATAGATATTAATCATAAATATACATAAATATTATTTATATAATATAGACTTACATATTAATAATACATACACATACTTATTAATAAGTTACGATGAGCAGTGTTTCACGAGGTAATAATCTAGTATTTCTGCCAATAACTTTGACCTTAACGCTCTAAATTCGCAATTTTCACAACCCCCAGTTATCTTGAAATCAAATATTAAAACCAATACCTTAAATTCACTATCACATGTTTCCTCTGATCATCCACCATTCTCTTTTACTCCTATTTCTGAAAGCGATGTCAAGAGATTTATTCTCTCAATGATAACTATGTTTCTTCCTAACTTATTGCCCATCCTTACACACATTTTTAACCATTCATTACCTACTGGTACTTTTCCAACTTCCTGGAAATTTTCTCATTTGATCCCCTTACATAAAGTTTCATTTCCAAGCTCTTTCACACAATTCCGACCCATATCAATCCTGTCCTTCCTCTCTAAAGTTCTTGAGCACTTTGTGCAGAAACAACTGTTGTCATTTGTAGCGGCCAATTGTCTTCTAAGCAACGTCTTCGACCAGGCCATAGCACAGTAACTGCCCACATTAATATGTAAGCGAATATATTAATTTCCATGTAAAAATATACGTAGGTACCTTTTTTTTTTGCAAAAAATCATTCCTATAAATGATACTTATTGCGTAAAAAATTTGGCCCGTGACTAAAAAACAACTCTGTATATTCGCCAACTTAAGCAAAGCATGGTCACTCTAAATTATGTTAGAATATCATTCAAATAAAGACGACTACGCGCTACTATAAAGCACGTTGTAGTATTAATTATCTGCGTAGTTTACACGTGTGTATAGAGTAGAGATAGTACATAGATAGTATATTGGAGGCGGGGCGCTAAGGGCACGGGCGTCGTGTTAGCGTCGGGTGGCGCGTGTATGGGACTACTGGCGTAGGACCAACGCTACGACACGCGAGTCCACGTGCCCATTCATACAAAACTGCTACGTCCGTAATCGAAGTTTACCTGGATAATAAGAGATTAAGACCCAATTTCACCGTGTAATAAAACGCGATCAATTCGAGTTGAACTCAGTTTACGCGTTAAAACGGGTTCCGCCTTCAATTTTTCTTTAGTCAAATCCGAGATTTGTTAATCTAGTATCAGAAGGAAATCGGTAAAATCGGGGCTAAAAGGGCCGCCAGACTGTTGAAAACACGTTGAAAACCAATGCTTCCAACCAAGGTTAAGGAAGGTTAAGTTGTTGTCAACCAATTCCGAGTCATCCACACTGTTACAAACGGTGGTTTCCAACAAGGAGACAAACAAGAACACAAGCCAAGGTCACGCCAGGCCACGCCCCTTAATCGTCAGTGTGCTCTGATCTCTCGCGTTGGCAACATCTTCGCGATGGCAGTTTTGTATGCAATTGAGGATACAAAGAAGGAAAGGTTGAAACGCAGGATAAAAAGCTTCAAAACTCGAGTTATTTCTAGTTATAGTTACATAGTAAAATATACAATAATAAGCGTACACACTGTCCTAAAAACAGACATACATCTACATAGATAACGCAAATGCATATCCTTTGCGTCAAGGTTGGTCGCCTCTAGATTTAATATGTATTGTAATATGCGTGTATGTATGTCTGTTATAAAATCGAGTCCACAATATTAATATCGTTCTTAATAATCGATTTCATCGGCGGTATCGGTGTCTCTGAATCTTTTTGTATTTTCCAGTAATAAATATCAGCTGTGACGTCACAATAGGTCTTAAAAAGTCGGCACGCTTGGTTCGAATACAAATCGTGGCACTTGCGTTGTGTATGTAGATGTATGTCTGTGATTCTAAACACCGCCGTTTCCAACCCGCCAAGATCATGTAATTTGGTTGTCAACAGCCGTCTACTAGCAAGGTCACCTTGGTTTGATGTTTTGTTTCCAACAGTGAATTTGGGCGTTAAGTATTCCATTGACAAATACAAGCGCACACTGAAATTTTACTAGCGCAATCGCATCATGTGTGCCACGCGCGTGGCCACGTAGCGTGGGCACGGACGTGCGGCACTCGCGTGACACACGTGACGCAGCATTGAGCCTGAAATGGAAAACTGTGTAAATAAGCCGGTGGCTGGCGCTAGGGGCCTGGGCGGCGTGTTCGCGACGGGCGGCGCGGGCGACGTGCGCGTGTGGTGCGCGGTCACGTGCCGCGAGCTGCTGCGCGTGTGCGTGCCCAACTTCGTGTGCGCCGCGCTGCTCATCTCCACTGACGGACGGAGCATTGTTACTGGTCAGATGTTCTGTTGTTTTATTTCATTGATTCATCTAAACGAAATAGGTATAGGTACTCAACACAAGCAATCGTGGCAGACGAAGGCAGATACTACTTTTGTAATATACCTACAATATTGTTTATTATAAATAAAATAAATAAATAAAACCCCCGGACAATCACACCAACTACATGGCACCGAAGTAAGCATAGCTTGTGTTTTGGGATACCATGTAGCGAACTAGGGGGAACCTAGATTATAAATACATAAATAGATAAAAACCCAGAAAACGGAACATTTTTTTCTTGTTCCGTGCGGAAATTGAACCCGCGACCACTGGCTCTGAGAGGTTTACCACATCACCAAAGTGGTCGTCGAAAGTAAGAAGTTGTAAAGTCGATTTTACTTCTACTGTAACAGTTTTAAAACATATGGAATGTTTGGTAATTAATTATTTTCATCAAAGTTACTTTAAAGACACCTCAAATTAGTACACACCTCAAATTCAATTATTAATAAATTTCTTTAAAATTTTTTGCAAAACGAATGACAAATACTCGTTCGTTTACAATAATTCTCATTCAGTAAAGCGAAGTTTTTAACTGGTATAATTATTTTTCTATTTTACATTTCATTCTGTCTGTTTACTGCTTTGAATTATTTGCCAGAGTATAGGTGATATGGTTCTTTCTTAGTCTCCAAAACAAGGAAATAATCAATTTACAATTTACTGTAGCTCAATTCGTCCCTTGTGCTCTTTCTCAGCGCAAGCAAAATAGACCTAAAACAATCTAGAATGTTCTTATTCTACTTCTATTCAGGCTGGAGTGACGGCAACATCCGCGCGTTCACTCCGCTGACGGGGCGCCTCATATACTGCATCTACAACACGCATAACAAGGGGACTTCAGCGCTGGATATGACCTCGGATAATCGGACGCTTATCTCGGGAGGCTGCGAGGGACAGGTGAGAAGCCTATCAGTTTTTTAAAGTAATGTCTTTAATATTTGAGTTCTACGGTTCTGAGATAATGTCATTTGTGAGAGTGCCGAAATATCAAAAATTCACAGTAATAAATATTTTTTTTTAAACATTGTTAAGAAATACATTCAGCTGAATAAGATTAAAGATTAAAATATCTCTTTTCATCTCATTTTCTAAAATCAAAGACAACCGACTACCAAAAGAAGGATTTTTTTTTGTTTGTGTCTTGTGCGATTATGAATCCATTTCGATTAAAAAAAAAGAATAATTGAGCATTATTAAATGCAAAAACTTAAAAAAATACCATTTCGATGATTATTATTATCTACGTAGATGATTTTTGCATTTCCGAAAAAGTTTTGGCAAAGGCTTGAGAATGTTGAAGTGCAGTTCGAAACAAAATAGTTAGATATATTCTTAATTATAATCCCACTAACTTAGTTATAATAATAAACGCGGGTGTTTTTTAACGATGCGGATGTTTGTTCCCATGTTTGCCATCATGCTTACACTGTGATTCCCCAAAAGCCGTCATTATATAACCGTAGCAATGACTTCTGCATGGTCAACCTGGTTTACGAAGTGTTTCGGCAATGTTTTTAGGAATACCTAACTAGTTCACTCCCATCGTTAAAATACTTTTCCATCTTCATCCTTATGGCCATAAAGAAAGGAGCGATTACAACCTGCTTTAGAGACGATTTATCCAGATCTGAAAGTGGAATGTAGCCGATACGAATAATTTATCTGTGCAGGTGCGTATCTGGGACATTCTACCGCAGAAGCAGTCCCTGAAGAAGGTGCTGAAGGAGCACAAGTCCCCCGTGTCCGCCATCCAGGTGTCCCCCAACGACATGGACGCGGTGAGCGCGGGGACCGACGGCTCCTGCATTATTTGGGATCTCACGTAAGTTAGCATTTGTTATTTACTATGATTGTTTATTTTTTCCGAAAAATTCTATTATTCATAATGGTTTTGCTTTTGTGGCCAAACTTATTTTCCGATATTTTCGTAGTTTTCGACTTAGGTATCTTGATTTTCTTGCAGATTGGTTGATATATTATAGTAAGCTCTGAAGTTACAAAAGTTGCATTAGTATTAGCGGGGTATTTTATAGTTTTAGGCGATTCGCTCACTTTCTCTACCACGTATGTATTGAATGTATTTTCTAACGTTGCCTGTAAGTATCTCCGTATGCATGTTCATTCATATCTAGCGCCCAAGTGGAAAAGACTTATGAATGAGGCTGTCACGAAACTTGCTAGGCAGAAACTACCTACCTATATTTATTTGGAAACACACAATATGTTTATGCAAGCTTCATAAGAACTACTTTAAAACATCCACATATTTTTAACAGTTTAACACATCTTCTTACTAATATTACAAATTGGAATTTGAATGATATTTGGCATTGTAATAGTGTACAGTCTGAATTTGCACATAGGAATTAGCACTGAATTTTAAGGCGATATACCCACAGAATTAAAAAAACGCTCGGATAAAATCGCTTGAAACAGCTACTTTTTCATAATTTTTGAGTTGCATTCGATGGAAAAGACGATCCGATCTTGTTGCTCCTACATATCCTGCACGAACAGTTTTTGCTAGTCGACAATATATATCACAAGCCCCTTTTATATATAATAAGATTAACCGCACACTTAAAATTTACTCGATGCAACTTTATGCATGTAAGAAAAATCTGACAGAGTGGCTCCATAGCATGAGTTATTTTGACGTAGAAAAAATTCTCGTCAGAAAAGCCTAATCCCCTACATAACCCTTACACAGTTTAATCAAGTAGGGAAATCATTATAAATTCTCATTAGTACACACACTCAATCAACCATTCACTCACTCACCCGCTCACTCACGCACACACACCCCATTCACATATGCATGCACACTGCCACACAACCACTACACTTTATTTTTTTCTCCTTTTAATAGTTTTATTCACTTTTTAATCCTTAATAATTATTATAAAAAATTTTTTTTTGTATACCTTTGATTGTAAAGTCAACAAATCCAACAATTACATTCGTTAATAATGCATAGGAAGACCGAGGTATTCCCAACACAAGTATCTTAAGATTACTTTCTGGGAAGGCAACTGATTTGTAAATGATTTACTGAAATAAACTAATTTTTTTTTTTGTTGTTTCTCATTTGCAGGTCCCTCTGTCGGCGGCAAGTGATGTACGCGAACACTCTGTTCATGGCGGTGTGCTACAACCCCACCGGCTGCCAGCTGCTGACGGGCGGCTCCGACCGCCGCGTGGCCTACTGGGAGACCGGCAGCGGCAACCTGGCGCGAGAGGTGACACTATTATTAAGATCGCAGGGCGACAGTTAAAATAGTAGTTTATGAAACTGTCACATAATACCTAGTTATGTGCAGTTTCATACACTACTTTATCTAATCTCATACACTGAAGATATTTATTCCCGCCATTATCGCGCATGCGCCAAAACGCGCCGCGCGGCCACAGAATGTAACGTAGCGCGGCGCTCGCAGGACACAGATAAAAAAATGAAATCTATGGTCTGTTATCTGTATCGAAATGAAAAAAAAAATATTATAGCATTGTGTTGTTCGAGGTAGTGTGTTATAATTTAATTTTTTAATTTCATTTCGTTATACTATTTTAAAAATGTCAATATAAATTCGTTCTGAGTTTTATATTTTGAATATTATGATATGAGAGTAGATAAAAACTTATACACTACATACATCTTAAACTAACTTCTCTTGTTTCCAAAAATCTGGACAGTCATAAAAAGGTTGCAATTTTTCTGGACTTAGCAAAGGCTTTTGACACTATCTCGATTCCCCTGTTATTAAATCGAATGGAGCAAATCGGAATACGCGGTTTACCTTTGAATCTTTTAAAGGGTTACTTGTCAGAGAGTACCCAGTTTGTAAAGATCGTTAATTTTATTAGTGACCCCCTTGCTATGTCATATGGCGTCCCACAGGGTAGCACCTTAGGACCCACCTTATTCCTAATCTACATCAACACCCTATGCTCTCTTAATACAAGTGGTGAGTTGCTATCATATGCCGATGACACAGTTCTTTTGTTTACTGGAGTAACTGGAAGAAAACTTGATACGGCCCAATGTGGGCTAAACAAAGTAACTCTGTGGCTACAAAGTAACGTTTTGACCTTCAACACTAATAAAACTAAATACCTTGCCTTTTCCATCCGAAACTCTCCCAAAGCTTTTCTCTTGTTACTTGTTACCTCAATGCACTACTGTGGATAAATGCTCATGCGCAACTATTGAAAGAGCGTGCATCATTAAATACCTGGGAGTAATCTCTGATCAAAATTCAAGTTATGAGCCACATATACTCTAACTTAGCTCAAGGTTTAGGAAACTTATCTATATTTAAAAAAAATTACGCCATGTTACTAACCCTACACGAAAAATTTATTTTGTTCTTTGTGAATGCTTAATAACTTATTGCTTAACATCTTGTTGTGGCGCAAACAAAACTACTCTCCTGAATCTTGAAAGATCTCAACGGATCCTACTTAAAGTGTGCACTTTTAAACCTTATCGTTACCCTACCGAGATGTTGTATAAGTCCTGCGGAGTTCTTATAGTGCGACAGTTATTCATACGAACTGTCATCCTCATCTATACTAATATTATAAAGAGGAAACCTTTGTATTTTTGTATGTTTGTATTGAATAGGCTCAAAAACTACTGGACCGATTTCAAATTTTTTTTTTACCATTACTTAGAGGGATTCTTCCGAATCCGTATAGGCTACTTTTTATCCCGAAAATCCCGCGGGAATCGAAATTGCGCGGGTAAAACCGCGCGCAACAGCTAGTCCAACATAAAACTACACTCTTTGATAGAACTTTGCTTCAAAAACGTAGAGCTGACACTGTATGCATGAAACATAAGATATTTTTTTCCTTCCTTGGTCCTTACCTCTATAATAAAATAAACCGAATATTCTGCATATACAGGGTAATTGGAAAAATGCTGGTGAAACTCTACAGAGTGATTAGGTATCGATAACCAAGTATATTTAAAATGTTAAAAAAAATTAAAAAAAAATAAAAAAAAAAAAAAAAAAATTCACTATATTTTTTTTGTCACTTAGAGATAAAGTTCATCAATTTAAACAACTTTCGCCAAGAAACGATGTATCTAAAACGCATAAGAAAAAAGCTATTATGAATTGTTTTTACGTGAGCAGTCAGCTGCTATGTGGCACAGTGACCTACTTTTGCGCCCGACTTCGCAACCTGGCGTCAACGACCTCGAGCGGCCGGCTGCTCACGTAAAAACAATTCATAATAGCTTTTTTCTTATGCGTTTTAGACACATCGTTTCTTGGGGAAAGTTGTTCAAATTGATTAACTTTATCTATATGTAACAAAAAAAAATTAGTGATTTTATTTGAAAAGTATTTTTTTAAATTTTTTTAACATTTTAAATATACTTGGTTATCGATACCTAATCACTCTGTAGAGTTTCACCAGCATTTTTCCAATTACCCTATATAATGTCAAAAAGTATGAACTTAAGCGTAGAGTTGCTTTGTGGCTCCTTTCAAAAAATTATGAACAGACTGAGTCCTATGAAATGAATTCCAAATAAAAAAAAATAGACACAATTGAGAAGAAACAAAAATACACAGACCCACACACAAAACTAAATACAAGCCTACACAATCAATCAGTTCCAAAATTATACAATCTCACATCTAATTAACACGTTTGCCTAGTCCAGTTATGCAACATCTAAAACAATTTTATTTGTACATTTATTCTCATTTTATTCCGTTTTTTAATGTTCGAAATTCAGTTGAATCTGGTAAACTTTTTAATCGATATAATTTTACTGTAGAAACAGCTTTTGGGTAGCAGGGCTCTTCCCTTTATTAGAGAGTAGTGAATGCAGTAAAGTCTTTCCCGTTTTTATTAATGTATACCTTTTGCTTATTAATGCTCTGTAATATTTTTACTGTTTTTGTGTCGCTTTTTACTGAAATAAACAATTATATAACTACACGCCTGTATCCCTTATGGGATAGGCAAAACACCTGAGGTTATAAAAACATCTGATATCACATTTGACAAATTTGGAGACATTATAATGGTGGAAGGAGAGAGACTATTGCAGTGACAGGGGGTCACCTTATCGCCCTACAAAAACTCCAATAACACCTCCGTCCCTTAACTGATTTTTACGGTATGCCCGGGAAGAGGAGCAGCTAGCACATTCTATGTTTTTCTTTTGCTCCCAGTCTAGCACGGAAGGAGGATTTAATGTACTTGTAATTAACAATATTACTATAAAATACGTGACAATTATTCCATGGTAGAGATAAAAACTAAAAAAGTAGTTATCGTTAAATTAATTAATTTAATGAAAACTACTATTTGAGTTAGCACCTCCTTTTTGTCACAAACTATCGGGGTAGGTTCGATGCTCGCGTTGACCCGTTGCGATGATGGCGCGTGCAGCTGGATTTAGGCAAATGCAACCTTGCACTATGGCTGCTATGGTGATGGCATATATAACAAGTCCGCCCCGCACCGCGTGTCTGTTTTTGTGTAGTTGTGGCGTGTGCCTAATGGGAGACCGGCAGCGGCAACCTGGCGCAAGGTGACCCCCGCGTGTCTGTTGTGTGATACACTTGCTTGCAAAATGAACCAGCGACTCTACTGGCTTGTCTGTTGATACTGCTGACATAATGTTTGTCGCTGTTGCTGATATTTGTTGCGAGCACACAGTCCGGGGAAACCGGCCTTAACCTCCTCGTCACTCAGAGGAAAGACAAAGTAAATTTTGGTCAAATTCAAGCTTTTTATGCCCACGCTACAAGACAACGACTTTAAGGACACGACAGACTAAGGGCCTACGCTGCTTCACGCGCGTTCTTCAACTTTACAACTTTTTTGTGAACTAAAAATGTATCTGTTTTGGAGGACAGAAAAAGCGGTAATGGAAATTCAGGAAAATCTTTTCTTTTCAATAAAATACAAATAAAATTAAAATAACTTCGAATTAAGGTTAATTATGGAACAGTTTCAAATGAAATTTATATATAATTTTCAGCTGGAGGCCAGTAAAGTGGGGGCTGTGAACGCACTGGACGTTTCCAGTGACGGACAACTCTTTGTGAGCGGTGGCAACGACCAGATGATTAAAGTACGTAGTTCATATTTGTAGCTTTAAAGAGTAGTTTACTGCGGCGATGGTTCTGTTTATACAGGGTTGATTTGTAGTCACCGGCCAATTATTTTTTACATTTATAGGAACCATTTTTTGCAAAAAAAAGGTACTTATGTATTTTTTCAGGGACATTAATATATTCGCCGACACATTAAGCAAAGCATGGTCACTTCAAATTACGAATGAATACCATTAAAATAAATACGACTACGCGCTACTACAAAAATCTTGTAGTACTACGTCATAGTATTATCAGTGAAATTCCGCGTCGTAGTAGCTATGTTCATCAACAGAGACTATTTATAAAAAAGTTTTTGATCATCATCCACAGCCTGTAGACTTGATGCAATATCTTAATTTCTTGTACTGGGCGATTCAAAAATAAATATGCAGGTATGTTTATATCGTCTCAAAGAAAGTACATTTAAAGGCTGGTGACTAAAAAACAACCCTGTATTTTGTTTTGACATTGTCTATTCGATGTCTTTCTTGAAGAAATGTTGAGTTTTTCTGTGGCATGAGAGGTCCTGGTTTCGATTACCAGCCTAGCAAAGAGCTTTTTTAAAAAGTGTTTAATAGGTACTACTTATATTGGCTCATTCAAGTTTTACACATTATTTTGGTTATACTTCTTGTTCTAACGGCATTCAACCAAAACATATACATCTGCCAAAATTTGGAATTATTACAAACAATTACTTATTATTATCAGCGTTTAGTTATTATAACTAATTTGATATCGAAATCCTGCCTAATTCGGTGAGTAGGTACTGTGACAATTAGAGCTGGTATTGCTGATGGGTAGTTTTATCCGGAAAAATTGGCAAAACTCTAAAAATGTGATCTGCCGTCAGGAAACCAAGATACATTTTAGATGGCACCACTATTTTTGTTAGTGATTGTGGCACGTTTCTCGTCAATAAGCGTGTTGATATTTTTCGGCGACTTTTCAACCGACTACCAAAAAAGGAGGAGGTTCTCAATTCGTCTGTATGTTTTTTTTTGTGTCTTTTATTACATAACGTCACGCCTGTATCCCTACTGGGGTAGGCAGAACAACAGAGGCTATAAAACCATCTGATGTCACGTTTGACAAATTTGGGGGTATTATAATGATGGAAAGAGACTTGCAGTGATTGGGGGTCAGCCTATCGCCCACAAAAACGTCAAAAAAGCTCCGTCCCTTAACTGACTTTTACAGTATGCCCGGGAAGAGAAGCAGCTGGCACATTCTATGTTTTTCTTTCGCTCCCAGTCCAGCATGGAAGGCAACTTTTTTACAAATAAGTAGCCGCTGTAACTACTATGACGCGGCATATCATTGATACTACGCGGTACTACAAGATGTTTTGTAGTACCGCGTAGTCGTCTTTATTTTCATGGTATTCATTCATAATTTAGAGTGACCCTGCTTTGCGTAAGATGTAAGCGAATAAATTTATTATTTTGTAAAATAAATACATCCCTACCTTTCTTTTGCAAAAATCGTTTCTACAAATGATACTTATTGTGTTAAAAAAAAATTGTCGGTGACGACCGGCTGGTGTAGTGGTGTATGGTGCCTTCTATGCCAGAGGTCCTGGGTTCGAATCCCGGCGGCGGCGGATATCAGTGTGATGAACACAGATATTGGCCTTCAAGTCATGGATGTTTATATGTTTATTTAAGTTTATGCTAATAAAAAATATGTATTTATTCAATATGTTGTATGTATTTATTTAATATATATTTATTTAAGTTTATGCTAATAAAAAATATGTATTTATTCAATATGTTGTATGTATTTATTTAATATATATGTGAAGTCGTCGTGGCGCCGTGGTTACTGTGTGTATCATACGATATCACAGGTTAAGCAACGTTCGGCGCGGTCGGTACTTGGATGGGTGACCGCCGACCATTCATATCGCACGACGACTTCCGTGCTTCGGAGGGCACGTTAAGCAGTCGGTCCCGCGTGCTGTATACTTGTATACAGTAGTCGTTAGGGTTTGTCAGAAGCCATCTAGGCGCCCTTAAAATTCTGGCATCCACCACCCAGCACTGGGCCAGCTTGGTGGATTTTGGCCTATACCTCCTCTTCACCCAGGGGAGAGACTCATGCCCTGCAGTGGGCTCATTACAAAGAGTTGTGATGATGATGATGATTCAATATGTATGTTTATATATTTCTTAAGTATATCAGTTATCTAGTATCCATAGCACAAGTTCTTTAAGAAACTTAATTTGGGCTAGATAATGTTGTGTGAGTGTAAGAAATATTTATTTATTTAAAAAAACAACTCTATATTAATTTTGATTCCTCTTTCATGATCAGTTATGGAAGTACGCAGAAGGCATCTATACGCACGTGGGGCTGGGTCACGCGGGTGCGGTGACCTGTTGCCGGTTCAGCCCCGACTGCCGCCTCGTCGTGTCCGCAGACGTGGCCGGCGGGCTCGTCGTGTGGCGCGTCCCAGAGGTCAGGAAAGTTTCATTCATCGTAAAACCATTGAGTAGCTATACTCTGGCAAATAATTCAATGCAGTAAACTAACAGATCAAAACGTCAAATAGAGAAATAATGATACCAGTTAAAAACTTCGTGGTGTAAGAACTGAATGAGAATGAATGAAAACGAACGAGTATCTGTCATTCGTTTTGCATAAAATTTTGAAGAATGGGGAGTTTTCTGACAGCTCATAAAAATTAGTTCAAAACACCTCTATAGATGGCACTTTTAAAAAGCCGAAGGCGTTAAGTCTGTAAACTATAATGTAGGTAAGTGGTATCTACCATCTATGGTTATTTATACGTTCAATTTCTGATACAGACGTCAATTAATTTATTTTACTTTTAAAAACGCAGTGTGGAATAAATTCTTCGCCTTCGCCTTTTGTAAAGCGCCATCTATCGAAGCTTTTTGTACCAATATTGTACAGTTTTGTTTTTTTAATGAGCTGTCAGAAAACTCCCCATTTTATAATTGAATTTGAGGTGTGTACTATATCTTTAAAGTAACATTAATGAAAATAATTAATTATCAAACATACCTAGTGCTTTAAAACGGTTACCTACCATATTTTTTGGCTGCATTTCTGACTGATGTTTGATTTGCTTCTTCCATTGCCAGCTTCATAGTTCCTTCAGCCCAAGATGCTTGCTGAGATTTTCTTTTATATTTTTGTACCATCTGTAAAGTGAAAAGAAGTCAATCAGCCACAGTAGAAGCCTTAAACCCAAGAAAACAAAAAAGTATAATTCTATTTTTAGTCTACCTCTATACCTACAGTAAAATACTACTTCACAAAATTGTGTGAAACCCCATCGTAATAACGTAGGTAATAGGGTAAAGCAGGTAGGGGCAAAACGGGTACCTGCTTTACCCGTACCCTCTTTGCCCGAAAGCCCATTTTAATATTTTTTCAAAATATAACCTCAAAATCTAAGTGACTATTGTAAACGTTTATTGCAAATTCCAAGCTATATTCATGCTTAATGACACACACATATTAAAGAAAACATAACTCTAACCATATTAGAATAATTCAAATTCACTTACCTTGATATTTTTTGATAAATTCCACGAAAAACAATACTTCTCGTTCTTGCAAAAACCACGCGACTCTGACGCCTCGATTTGACTGATTCATGTCGAAGCGCGTTCGGGTGTTGCCGTCGCACTCACACTTATTTGATATTTCATTGCGGAGATACGTAATTAAGCCGACCCGCTTTGGGCGGGGTACCTGCTTTGGGCCCCCTTCCCCTACAATAGAAGTAAAATCGACTTCATAACTACTTGCTTTTTATATTTGTTTTGTCGTTAAAAATGAAATTTCACGAAAAGTTGCCCTTCGCTAACAGAAAAAAAAAGAAAAATCTTGCGAGTCAAATTATTTTTCCATCCATTACGATATTATTATTTTAAAAAATAATTACATTCATTCCCTTAAACCACATCACTATTTTTTTTCTTCCCGAAAGTGGGCACACTAGAACTGTAATTTTGCTGCATTGAATTATTTGCCAGGGATACTTAATGAAATCACAATTTTGTACTTCGGCTTTAACAAGCTGTTGATAGTCTACCATAGTTCTAATTTAATAGGATCATAGATGAACATAAGAACTAAAGTATAGATGACCGTCTCGCGGTTTTTGCACTTTAGCGCCATACAGTATCCACTCTAGGAACCTTTTTGACCAAAACAACCCTAGAACGCAGCCCGGCCGTACCGCCACTTTCAAATTTTCAGAAATTCGTAGTACTAGTTATTACTATTGTGCAAACTGCGCAATACTAATAAGTTGAAATAAACTGCACAAAGCATGATGCTATGCAAGTTGGGAGTAATAAAAAAATATGCATCTCAGACAATTAATTACACCAATTTCAATATCGTAATATATCTCATTACGTACTAGTGAGATAATTTAATGTAAAACGCACGTGTTTTTTTTAAATAAAGTTTTAAGATACTACGTCTAAAAATGAACGATACTTTTAAAAATCTTAGCGGTAGTGTAGCCTAAGCATTATACTGAGGCCACACTACCTGCTTAGGCTACACTACCGTGATATGCCAATAATTATTGCCATAACTTAAACAACACCTAGGTGTTACCACGATTTACGGCCATAATTTTACAATGCCAATCAATATGGCAAATGGTGGTAGGCAATAGCTCCGGCGGCGGTCTTTTTTCGCACATCAAAGAAGATTACCGCAGTAATTATTGCGTTTGTGGCCACACTACCGTTTGTCCAGTGTGCGAAAAGTTTAAAGATATTGGTATCTTGACCCTTGCATCACAATATATTTATGAAAACATTATGTATATTTATAAGAATAGTAATAAATTTAAAACTAGGAAAGATAATCATGATACAAATTACTCTGTAAGAACTAGGAACGACCATAAGTTAGCGTTTCCTAAATTAAGGCTGGCTAAAAGCAGCAAATCATTTATTGGAATGTCAATACGTATATATAACAGAATTCCGAAGTCAATTCAACCCCTGCCATTCAATAAATTTAAATCAATCGTTAAAAACACTCTATCTCGAAAAGCTTATTATAAAACTAAAGATTACTTAGAATTAGATGATAAAAAGGCATGGGATTAAGCACAACAGGATATTTCTAAAAGTTTCCAATTACTTAATAATTTTGTTTACGGCTTGGCTGTGCGGTATATATATGACATGCTGGTGACTGTCCCACTCACTTATTTTCTTGTCAAGACAACAGCAAGAACGTCATGCTCCCTCAGGCGGCATGGCTAGTGGTAGCGTCGGGTATCGGGTCACCCTCTTCCCTAAAATATGGTTGAGGAGGGTCATGGCTGGTGCTTGCGTTAACTCGTGAACGGGTGCTGCTAGCGGTGCCAGGTCGTTTTGCTAATGATACTATGACTATTTTATTCCATTCTTGTTCAAATACTCTGGTCCCAGTATGTCATGTTCGTATTGTGCATCCATAGCTCATTGCATCTGCTATGTAAGCAATTTGGTTGTGGCATGACATTGGCTCTCACAATTAGCTGTCTTGTGTTTGTTTTTTTTCATGTCACGGTCAATTTGTACTGTACCTATTTGTATTAATTTGATAATTCTGACTGAAAAAGAGTGCCAAGAGTTTTTTTCCGCCGGCTTTTTTTGTCTCTTGGTCTACTGTAATATCTTATTTAACAACTATCAACAACTAGTTAAAGCCGAAGTATGTGATGACTGACTTCATCAAGTGTTTTGTGAAATTCCTAAGATGAATAAAACTTTTTGAATTTTGAATTTTTTGAATTTTGCAATATGAGCTCACCGGCGACGCACGTATCGACCGACATGGAGTGGTCAAATGAAAAAGCGCTCGAGTTTTTATAATTATTCCAATCCGAACCGTCTCTTTGGGATACCCTTTTTTGTCTTCTTTTAGCTTTGTTGAAATTTAAAAGATTCATGTAAAAATAATTGGCACTCATAAAACACACACCGCTGCAGCTTCGACCTCCACCTTGAAAAAGTGATAGTGAAGTGACATTAAAAGTGCCAACTGGCAACGTAACAATCACTTTTAAAAATTGTTCAAATTTTTATAACTGCTTTAACAATTAATTAAAGATTTATTCGTTCAACAAAGTCAGAGTTTTATTAATTTCCTCGTAATTATGTTATAAAATGTCATATGACATACGTGCGCTTTGAAAATTGCCGCACTTATATCATAATGTACTATTACAAATCTATCTACATATTTATTTTAGTTTTAATGATCAATGAAAATCAGCTTTATTGATAGACATGAATATATTCTACTATCCATTATATATAGGTACATATACCTACATCAAAATATAACTGAATTACTTATTTCTTCAATATCTATGTTTATATGAAGAGACTAAACTTGAACAGAGAAGATATTATTTTAGTTAACATAAAAAAATCTGAAATTTAGTTTAAAGTATTTAAACATAAACATAAATATTATATATTAGATATATATTATTAGAGATATTATATTATTAGAGATTGAGAACAAAAGGTTATAATTATATTGAATATATTCAAATAGGTAGAATTGAGTGGATCGGGAATATATAAGTTCTTTTAAAAATATCTTGAAAAAATTCTATTATTCTGTTAATGTTGCTGTTATTTAAACTGCCGATGCATTCACTGTTTTGTTGATTAACTGTAAATTATTATCTCTGTTATATGTATCTAGTAAGTATATTTTGTTATATTTAACTATTATTATTACTCAGTATTATTTTATTTTCTTTATTTGTGGCTGGAATATATATTGCGTAGTTATTGTTATGTTAAGTATTCTTCTGATTAAAAATATTTATATTCTCACATTTTAAGATAAGAAACCAACTGTTATATTTTAAGCTCTTCCCTGTTTTAATTGTAATAAAAATGTTGTCCTGTAAACGGGTTGCCTGGTAGAAATCGCTTGGAGCGATAAGGCCGCCCATATTGTCCATACTTGTTTCATGTATACCTAATGTTTGTGTGTTGTGTTCTGATTGACAATAAAGTGTATTTATTATTATTATTATTAATTATATTTGCATAAAAAATATATTTTGAATAGAGAAACTGAATATATTCAAAATGGTATAATTGGGGTACCTGGATCTATTGATCTGCCACCAGTTACCCTGAATAACCTACTGTGCCAAATAGTACTAATACACTGTGAAACAAAATCCAGATAATTCTAAGAACTTATTTATATCAACGAAACCCAACGCCAAAAAGTACGTCCCACGATTTTTTTTCTAGGATTACCCTCCATACTTACTACAAGATAAATTTTACATAACCTCCTTCCATATACCTACTACTCGCCAACCACCAGCTCATGTTATTAAACAGTTACTACATATGTCCGCAGCAATACATTCCTCAAAAATCTGCGCCGGCGACCGTGCGCTCGCCAACGGAAGTGCCCCAATTGCCGCTCGACAAGAAGGCCTCCGGAGATCGGGTTTTCAAAGTGCCCGCCGCGCCTAATAAGGTAACTATATTTTTTATACAACGTTGATTTTTTTTATCCAAAACCTAGCATACGGGTCAAAGATTTTCGCTAAAAAAAACGGGTACTTACTAATATAAAATAATTATAATACTTTTCTTAGGCTGCAAACTGGACGGCAGCGACAGCGGCGCGAGCAGCGACGTGGGTAATCTGGGCCGTTCTAGACACAAGCGGGCGCTCGAGCGATTTCATACAAAATTAATACTTTCTATTGTGTCGCGGAAATCGCTGCCCGCGCCTTTGTCGCTCTCGCTGTCGCTGCCGTCCAGTTTGCAGCCTTAAAAACTCAGTAAATTTCCATCCTCTTGTGGTGTCTTGCTTTTGTCGCGCGAGTGAGGACACTGGGCGCGCGGCGCTAACGCGTCATGCGACGTAGATGTACCTACCTACTGGAATCCTGGGATCGCACAAGATACGCATACGAGTCAGTGTGTATATTATTTAAGGATCTGTAGAGATTATGAAGTTAAAATATAACATGGATAAAAACTATTGCAGTCGATTCATTTCCTACCGATCCTGAAAAAACTGTTTTGCCGCGACAGCGGCCGGCGACGCGCCATAAAACCCTAGAGCTTTTTTAAATAACCCCGACATGGTTTGTGGCACGGATTGTAGCTGACATAGTAATTTAGAAGGCAACTTAGATTTTTAGAGGGGAATAATGCTATTTAAAAGAAATCTGTTTAATTAGCACCCTCTTATAAACATACCGACAATATTTCCTCGAATTAGGTACTTGGGATTAATTGTGGACAAACACCTTAATTTTGACGAGCATAGGTATTCAAAATCTTGCTAGCAGAATACGGAGACTCACTTACCAACATCTTCAGTTATCTTCGTCATGTAGCTGATGCAAAAGTAATAAACTGCATTTATACAGCTGTCTGCCAATCAGTCATTGCATATGGATAACATCATGAGGAGGTAGTGCCAAAGGTCACATGATCAACGTGAAGAGAGCCACGTATTTTGAAGATATCGTTCTGCAAACACTTTATCCCGCTAAGGAGCTGTACAAACTATGTGATGTACTATCGGTATGGCAATTGTCCCTCCTGGGTATTGTCTTACTAAAGCACAAAATCCTCGGTTTTGATAGATAAGTCTAGTCTCTCCCAAAGGAAACACCATGATATTTGTTACATTCCCTTTTTTCACAAACCATTTTTGTAAATTCTTTAACTATAGTGGCGCAAAATTGTATAACGTAGTAAACAAAAAACCTTGAAATATATCCCTTACACAAAACTGAAACAAAATTCAATTTAACAAACTGGCTTAAATCATACCTAGAAACTGAAAACATTTTTGAACGACTACAATAGTTAGAGACAACACACTCAATACCCACACACATACTAACCCCATACACATACAGACATCTCTCACACACATACACATACACCCCATATACACTCCCAGATACTCCAAACAAATAGCACACTTTTAGCTTTTAATATAAAATTTCTTGTTAACATAATTTACAAAACCTAATTTATCATATTTAGTCATAGTGTTATAAATTGTTGTATCGTGATCTTGGCACGAGGGAAGAGCCTGGCGATCCCCAAGTACAGGCAACCTAGATGGAGTTCCATTCTCCTACTTCAAAACCTAAATTGGCTTCCCTCTTATAGGTAATAATGTAGTTTATAAATATAGTTTAGTGTGAATAAAATGTTATTGTGGGAGAAATAAGTAAATTTTTGAATTAATTAATTTTGAATCTTCTTCAGGAAGAAAAAATCGAGTCTATGGATACATCTCGCAGCAGCATCCACGCGTGCTGCCCCTGCCCGACCACCGGAGACAAGAAGAGTCCCTTACCTAAAGGTGCCTCGCCTAAAAGTCAAACGTCGAAAGGTCCCTCGCCTAAAGGTCAAACGCCTAAACAGTCCCCCAAACCCTCGCCAAACTCGAAGGATTGCTGCACAAGTAAATCTAATAAAACTGGTGAGTTTTTTTTGTTAAAATCTTCAAGAGAGGTTACGCTTTAAGCCCAATCCCAATACCTAGAAGAAAATACGGATCTACAAATCTTATATGAAATGACGTATGTAGTGCGTGAGCTACCTGTTGAGTTTCTTGCCACTTCTTCTCAACAGGTCGACTTTCCGAAGTGGTGGTAGATTCAGTTCACATAATATTGTCTTCAGTTGCGGTGTCTTTGCAGAAAAAGATCACGAGAAAATTTAAAATTTAATAGATTAAGTTCAATTTTTAAATTCAAAGGTATGTATGTAAAGGTTGTTTGTAAATACCTACGAAATACTTAAATAATGTTTTAACTTTGACTTTGACCAAAGAAACAGTACCTTCGGATCGGATTTAGTGCGTAACAAATCTTAAGCATGATTTTGATGACGTCTGTAACTTCCGTACTCTTATTTTCATAGATAATAATCAACGAATGCAGAGCATTAAAGAAACCGACATCTTAATACAATTTTAAGACTTATATGGTTTTCTCATGGATACCATTATCATAATTAGACAAAAAAAGGGTTATAAAAAGAATTATCAAAATCGGTTCACCAAGTCAAAAGTTATGAGGTACCTAACAAACATTAAAAAAAACATTCCATACGAATTGAGTCGGAGTCGGTTAAAAAGAGATGATGACAGTCAATTTACACAAGATCCTAATTTCAGTACCTGATTGCTGAAATACTTACGAAAGCGTACCTAACACGAGTATCTCGCTTGGTGATAGAATCCCGTTAGGGTTCGACTGCCTAGTGACCACTCAACATATAAAATGCGTTGACGACCACTTTGGCGTTGGGGTAAACCTATCTGCCTCAGACGCCAGTGGTTGCGGGTTCGACCCGCCCCCCCCCCCCCCCGGAACAAGAAAAAAAAATGTTCCGTGTCTGGGTGTTTATCTATTTATGTATTTATATTCTAGGTTCCCCCCTAGTTCGCTATATGGTATCCCATAACACAAGCTATGCTTACTTTGGGGCCATGTAGTTGGTGTGGTTGTCTGAGGATTTTATTATTTTACATATTATTATAAAATCTGCCGCTAAATATCACTGCTGAGACGACGATATGCTCCGGCAATATTTTATGAAGAGAAAGTTCTATCTTAAGCCCGTGAGCTTTAATCTCATCTTCATTTATCAAGTGAGACTGAGGACAAACGCGGGCTTACCATCTTAAAACAAAAATAAAATGCTTTTATTTGCGTTATGTAGGTATCTACTTATATTTGAGCGCGTTATCTATAAGTAAAAAAATATAAATAAAATTGTTTACCTTGATTTCAGAAAAGCATAAATTACAAATAATTGGCTTAAATATAGAAGGAAGAATAGAACATTGGTGCCTGAACTAGGATAATCATGTTTTTCAGGATGAAGCGTGCTAAAATAACATTTAAATTAATTATAACTTCTATAAAATTTGGATCTAAAATACAAACATATAACTATTCTAAGGAAATAAAAATAAAATAGGAAATTGTGGCAATTTTAAATTTAAGAGATTCACCTACATAACTATTAATTTTTTTTAAACCTAACAACACATTTATGCACGACAATTCCTGCACAAGTATGTTGTTATGTTTATGTCTTGGACTAATCGTTATATTAGAACATATTTTTTCCGTTCTGTACGGGAATCGAACCCGGGACTTCACGATTGGAGACCGAATGTTGATTGTGTATCTACTTTTACGATGTCTTTCTTTCAGATAACCTGCCTACAAGGACTACGAGTAAGGACTACGTGAACGGTAGTGGTAGTGGAGACAGAAAGCGATAGAGTGAAAGTGTTTAGATAATGTCGTCGAGTGTTCTTTAGGTGCCTAATATTTATCTGAAATGTAATAAAGGCTTTTTATTTTCCGTCCTATTTTATTTATTATCCATGAATGTAGCAAATTCAGCACTCAATACTTTATGGCAAACATAATTTTGCAGGTGACAATAGTAACTTTTACATTATTAATAATAAGTAAAATTATGCACCTAGTTTAGATATTGCAATGCAGGAGAGGACATTTGGAGTCATTTTAAAATAAATTTATTATTTGTATACAAAAATTATTTGTCACTTAAACCTATTTGTCTAATTCATTTAAAATTGTCAATCAAGTATTCATTGGTTGTGTAGTTATTTTTTATTAAGAATTGTTTTATCTACAGCGTGAATCTTTTGTGATTTGTTTAGTGTTTGATATTTGCGGTAAATGAAAGATCACAGCTTCTTTTCTGCATAGTTATCCACTACTTTCAGCACTCATCTTTTTTATTCAAGCATACCCAGTTTTACCTAACACTGTGAGGTCTATAACTCAAGTTTATAGAGGGTTATTGGTAATCAGACCAGAAACTTTTTAGGTGACGTAGGAGAGATCATTTCCAATCATTTGAGCCCAATTCATGTAATCCCAAAGTGTACCGTTTTTAAAATATTTGGGGTTATTCCTTTTTTTTCTGAAAATCCTGTTTTACTCCTTCAAACACTGATGCAAAAAAACTAATGGCCTGATTTCAATGTTCTTCTCAGTTTTAGATAGGTGTTTAGTAAAACAATAATAAACTTAATAAAATTGTTTCAATTTTATTCCAAACAGAAGATACAGGAAGTTTAATTCAAGGTGGTGGTACCACGGTTGCTAAACGGTTACATACATAACCTCACGCCTCAGTCTCGATTTGGGGTAGGCAGAGACAAGGGTACACCAATTGCTTCAATCCAGACATACTTCTTTTGCTTCCTTCAAGTTCATTATTCTTTTCATACATGATCGCTGGTTACAGCTACTTTCAACTAGGCCCTTTTTAAGAATGTCGCCAATTTGAATGTCAGCATACATTCGCCTATGGCGGCCCCTTCCGACGACACCATCCATTCTTGCCCTCGCAAAATTTTGCCTACATTAATAAGAAAAATTGCCAAGTATAAAGATAATAATAATTACATTTATTGCAAATTACTTTATACAATTAATAATAAATAGATGACAATGCTACATTAAGCTTAGACAAAATTTTCATTCAGCCCCATGCTGGACTTTTGCAGTAGTGCAGTACAAGTTTGCCATCAGTCCCAAAGCAATCGTAAAGGTTTTTGACCATCTGATCTGGTGATGGAGCGAAGGTTTGGTTCACATACAAAAACTGAAACAAAATGTAAAAATCCTAAATTTTTAAACTACCAGGATAATTGACTTTGAATAGGAAATGGGATATTTACCATGTATTATATTTATACTGAATTATCAATAGATTGTTATTAGTGTAAATATTAGAACTATTGCCATTAAGATCTCAAATTACATCAAAAACATGGTAAATATCCTATTTCTAATGTTTGTTTTTGGCAGGCCTATGACGGTTCTTTCATGACATGACATGATAAACAAGATTTCTATCTTAGAGTAATAATTATACTTTATTCTTACTCTAAGATTTATGATACAAGGATGATATCATGAATGAACAAATACATACATAAATTGCAATTCATTGCATGCAAGAGGCATTTCCTTTTACAGTACATACAGTTTCATCTATGACTTTAAAAACATTAATTGAAAAAGGTGAGATCGCACCCACCTCTATGATATATTTGTTTCTTGATTTCATTTGTACTTTTCCATTTCAAATGCTTTCATAAATAAATAATATATTACTATATATTGGGATTATTGTGTACAGTCTAATGGCAAGAGCTTAGCTAAGAGATTTCGCTGAGGAGTAATACCGAATTATGATCGCAGGTTATGTTTTACGTCAAAACTATTTCATGATATCATCCCATGGTTTTGAGATCCATAATAGGCCCGCAGGAAAGCAATGCTTGGACTTAAGGAAAACGCTTGCGCGAACTAGATGCATGAGGGAAAAGGAGTGCACATAAAATAGCAGGCCTTGATAAAATAAATCAAATTTTGAAGATATGGTTAATAGAGATACTCAAGATTTATAAAAACCCATGATAAGAATCTCATAACACAGTGAACAGAAATACTAGGTGTGAACTGTTTTGGTTATAGCTGTTAAGTTCACATTTCAATGATGCATGGATGATAGTTGGCACAACAATAATTAACAATTATGAATATTACCAATCTTTCATCAGCATCTAATTTTAAATATTTTTTCACAAAGTCTGTAATCCACCCTATTGGTTTTTCTGCATCAACTGCCCAATTCTTCTTTTTTATAATTGGAGCATTTCCTGTAGCTTTCAACAAAATATCAACTGAAAGTAATAAAGTTTAATGTTAATCAATCAATAAGTAAAGTTTACTTTCAAAGATTTAAATCTAATACCACAAGCTACACACTTTTTAATTTATCTGTTTTCGGTGTTTCTTCAGTTTCTTTTTGGTTCTCAGTTGCAACTTCACCTTGTACAACGTCCTCAACTTTTTCTTCGCTCATTTTCAATTCAGAAATTGTATCGTTAATACGGACGCTTTAAGCAATGAATATTATTTTATCAGAATTTAGTTCTTTGTTTGTTTACTAGCGGTGCGCGACTGTGAATGATTTCATTCGACTTATTCGACTTGGTAGGTTATTCGACTCAGTCGAATGACTCCTTGACGTTAGTAACTAACTTCGCCGAGTCGACTTGGAATGTTAGCGACTAACGTCGCGTAGTCGACTGCCTTAGTCGTAAGTAATGACAGCAATTACTAATGTTAGTAATTTGAATTTCGACTACTAAGATTAGTATTTGCGTTCTCATTTTTACTTTATATTTGTAATATATGGACCTTTTCTGAAATAAATAATTTATTGAAAAAATATACTACTTACATGACAGATATTAAATAAAATTTTGAAATTAGGAGCGGTTTTTATTTCGTGCAAACACAGAATATAAAACCTTGAGATCAAAATAATCGTATCATAATAATCTTTATTTGCTAGTAAATATGCTAATCAAACAATTTTTATCCTCCCGCGTCATTTTCAATACTTGCAATGCAAAAAAAATACCTAACTAAAACACTTAAAATCTACAACACTTAAAATCTACAACACTTAAAATCTAAAATATAAAATCTATAAGCTACTTCAAAACTCTCACTCTCTAAGGGAGTTATGGGGGTGAAGCCGCGGGCAAAAGCTAGTCTCTCAATAAGAATAATTTGCTTACTAATGCATTCAGTCATTCAACTAATTCATTCGAATGCTTTCATGCAAGGTCAGTCGGCCATATCGAAGTCGAAACACCGTTAGTAATTACTAATATTAGTAGTATCATTCGACTCAGCACGTTAGTACATTACTAATCTTCAAGTCGAATATTCAAGTTAGTATTAGTAGTTTATTCGACTGACATGATCATTCGCAGTCGCGCATCGCTGTTGTTTACTTACAAAAAAATCATTTTAGTTCACAGATTATTACAGATGCGACCATAGAGGAGAGTAATATGGATGCGACAGTGACTGTACAATCAGGTAGTTTCAAAATCATTCGTCTGGCGCTGTAGTCGCCCGCCAAAAATGACAGATCCTCACAGGATAGTGCTTGCCTCAGTCGATTCCAGATATCGATAGTTTAGTAATGTTCCATCTGATCGACACTCTACTTGCGTCGCCTTAGGGTATTAAAGAAAGTTTTTAATTCTTTATTTCATTATAAATAAAACAGAAATCTGAAGAATTTATTTTTATTTAAAGTCTTTTTTCTTACAAAATATGTATAAAAATAAAAAAAAAACAAAAAAAAAAATAAAAAAAATTATTTACACAATTTGAACACATTACATTGAAATTAACAGAAAAAAATACATATGCGTCAAATGGGCATTTTCAGCATGAATGTTGCCGTGAGGCAACGCTGTTTTCCAAAATACCCTTTGCGTGGTGCCTCATTTATTAGATAGTCTATATATTTATACAAAAATAATTTTATTTTAATTTAATTTTCAATATTTATACACAAAAAAAAGTTTTCAAAATTATAGATACATTAAATAATAGCTTGTTAATAATAAACTTAAAATTATATGTCAAATTAAGGTAGAAAAAGAAAAAAAATTCTCTATTGACATAATACAGAGAAAAGTAATACATACATTTTAAATTAATTATGATAATGTGCCTTTTATTTAATTTAATATTAAATCTTAAAGCTACTGAATCTAATAAATTATTTACTTTATCTTTGCGATTCTTTTTGCTAAAAAAATGAAATTATTTAATTTCAATTTTGTATTAGCTAATCGTAAGCATAACAAGCTGTTAAAGATTCAAGAAAATAAGTATCTGTATTGAAGAATCAATAATTACGTTATTATGTACTATAATGAAGATTTCAAGCAATCACAATTGCAGACTAAGTGCCTACGCTGCGTTCCGCGTTCGAACGCGCATACCGTACGTCCGTATCATACGGACGTTCGTACGGACGTACGGTACTCGCGTTCGAACGCGGAACGCAACGTTGGCACTTAGTCTGCAGTTGTGATCATGGAACAATATACTCTCTTACGAGAGAAGAACGATTACTTCATACTTCGTAAATGCATACATACAGCTCACTAGCGCTTCAGTTAATGCCATCCGCAACTTTTCAGTGTATTAATAGATCCACTTTACACAATAGTAATCTATGCAGTCTATTACTCTAAGATAGGAACTTAATGTATAATTTTTTTTTACATTAAAATTGTGTATATTTAATAAAAATTCATAGGTGTTTATAAATTTATTTTCCAACCATTATCTTAAAACTACTGCACAAAAGCGTCAATTTCGCAAATAAACAAACAAACAATTACAAAGTATTTAGTGTCACTATCACAATATAAAGTGTCAATTTCGCACTGAACAAATAGCACTTCCGTAAAAACACACAGCTTACAGATTTTTAAATCAAAAATTTTACAGGTTTTCAAATTAAAAATGGGTTGCTGAAATTACGCAGTTAACGCAATGAACCGTTTTTACAAACGGCGTCAGTCAGTCGTTGGCATGGTAGGTAGTAATAGACAGGAGATGCCCTTAGAATGAAAACCATGAAACACTTGACAGTTGCTATAAAATGGCTGCTGAAGAGTTGAGCCCTAATTAAAATTACATATCGATATCGATAAAGTTTTCGTAGTCATTGTGTACATATACTTAATGGATAACCCAGTATTGGCAGGTAAAGGAACTAGTGACTGCTTAAAAAAAAATTGATGTTTTTTTTTAGGAAATTCCCTCATTTTCTATCTAAAATAGCCAATATCTCTCATTGAGTAGTGACTTCATTATAAGGTTACATAATTTTTGTAAAATCGCAAACTACGATAACTCTATCCAATTTTAGGTAATTGCCGAAAAATAGCTCTTAACACATTAAATTATCAATATCTTTTATATTTTATATTTTTTAATCAAATAGTAAATGTTATATCGCTTTAGAATGAGGCAATTTTTTGAGAAGTTCCAAAGTGTGGCAACAAAATTATGAAAACACAAAAATAAAAGTTCTAGCGCTTCTTAAACAAAAACTGCTGAAGGAATTCTGCTTATTCTGATTTTATTTAGTGGTTATTCAAAATTGTTATTCATTAAAAAAAAAAAGAAACAAAATCCGATACTTGTGGCCAATATGGCTATTTAAGTTAGAAAATGAGGGAATTCCCTCAAACAAATTTAAAAAAACACAGACCTACTTGCTGAAGATTTTTTTTCTAAGCAGTCACTAGCTCCTCTACCTACCACTACTGGGTTATCCATTAATTACTGGACACCCGATATATTATACCTAACTTTTATGTTCTAATCCGCTGTTTAGTAATAATAAAAAACAATTGTCTTATGAGGTAGTGGTAACCACGGATGAAAATATATAGAGGAGCTGCCCTATCCAGTATTTTCTAGGGACTCAAGTGAAGCCTACGCGCGGGGTGCGGGAGGGGTAAGCGGTGGGTTATGGCCAATCATAGCCAAACAGGCGATGGCATTAGTCACCTAGTAGTGAGTAGTAAAAACCGGTTGAAACATAAGGTTATAAAATATTCACATAATCATCAAAAAAGTTCAGCTATACTTTACTAGGTGGCTCTAGTTTTTTAACGAAATTTCATACGTTCCAAATCTGTCAGAAAAAACCGCGCAATAAAAGTATTTCTACTTGACGCTAGAAAGCGCAACCTTTTTTCGCGGCATAAAAATCACCTAGGCAACAAATAACAATCTGGAATTTTGGACACAAATAATTGGACAACAAACAATTTTGTAAAAAATAATTATGAATGAAATTATCTTCGTGGTAAGTTAATTTTATTTGGATTGTCAATGTAATTCCTTTATAAAAGTATAGAAAACTAAATTTTACATCGAGAAACAATGGAGAATTTAATTTTTTTTTTTATATTTACGCGTGTACATACTTCACAGAAGTCAGCGACGAACTGACGCCAGTGCCTCTAGCGAGGAATAGCTTGAACTAAAGGCTGTGACGTCAGGACAACCCAAATTGAAGCTGTGCAACTTTGCTTACAGCAGCTCTACTATGTATCTGCTTGTGGTGGTAACATACATTGCCTTCTATGCCAGAGGTTCTGGGTTCGAATCCCGGCGGTGGCGGCGGATATTTGTGCGATGAACTATCGTCAAGTCATGGATGTTTATTATTTAAGTTTATTCTAATAAAAATATGCATTTACTCAATATGTATGTAATATTTTAATACGTATGTTTATACATTTCTTAAGTATATCAGGTTATCCAGTATCTATAACACAAGTTATTTAAGAAACTTAATTTGGGCTAAATAATGTAGTGTGAGTGTCAGAAATATCTTTTTATTTACTTAGGTACTCGTATACCTAAAAAAATTGATCAATGCGGCCACCAACATAATACAAGACTTTTCCAACTTGGAAGCAGTAGATACGTTAGCTCGTATGAATTTATAATACCTATCCATATTCATTCTGCATTCTATTTATAGTCATTCTGTATGGTTAAAATTAGTATTTAAAATTACCAAATAAAACACCTGCATTGTGAATAGATTTTGATGTATTGAAATCAACAATTTTAAGGTCACTTAGCGACACTAAAGTAAACTTATCTTTGAACAGGTGTCAACATTTTGAATTAACTGTTAATACTTATTACTAATTAAAAAACAGTCTGATTTACAAATAATACGGTAAGTACAATTTCAAGGTCACTTAGAGACACTAAATTAAACCTTATCTTAAACATTTTGAATAGATATTAATAATATTGAACTTTTAATGCTTATTTCTAAATAAAAAATAGTCTGATTTACAGATAATAAGATAAGTACAATTTCAAGGTCACTTAGAGACAATAAAGTAAACTTATCTTTAACATTTTGAATAGGTATTCATAATAATTTTATTTATTTAAGCTGTTAATTTGATTCAAATTTTCCTAAAAAAAATATTTTAATAACAGCTTAAATTAAATTAGAAACCTTGCGCAGGACACCCTTAATTTAATTTTAGTGCGGTCCAGCACATTCTTTCAACATGTTGCACTCTTCGTTTGTTATTAACTTTTCAGCTTTTAATTTCTCCATGACATCTTTTTGTTCTGCTATTTTCTTATTTTTTAGATATACTTGAAGTTTCAGATTTTTATTTTTTTTATTAAGCTGTCACATAATTTTTCTAACTTGACAATTTTGATTTCATTTTGATAAGCCTGAAAATATTAAAAGAAAAATATTTTATTTAATAAACACAAGTTAGAAACGCCTGGTATCCTCAGGAAATTATGCACAAACAGTTCACGCTATCTTTCACTCATTTTACTACTAAAAAAAGTTAGAATCAATAACTTCTTATGTTATATTGTAAAACCAACCTTATCGTGACTTGAATTTAGTTTTGGTTCTTGTTGGTCAGAACTTTGTGGTATGACCTGGTTTTTCAAGTCTGTCAACTGTAATGGAAAAAAATGGTTGAAAAAAAATGGAATTAAAGAATGTTGCTGTTGCGGAATGTCACATGAAAACTTGAAGTTTATTTCACTTACTTCAGTGAGTGCTGAGTGTGGGATTCTTTTCTGTGAAGCCACGCTCCGAACACTAGTAATAGTTGGAGACTGAAAATGAATACAAAGTTTGTATTAATAAATAGCAATTCTCCAAAAATTAAATTTTCTTTTAATTATCATCATGCAAAAGTTATATCCTTCGATGACTATGTAAATTTTTAAAGATTTTAAATTATATAAATTATAAAAGGTACAAAGTAACAATTCTCTACAAAACACTTACTGATAAGTAAAGTGAGGGCACTGCATCATCTTTTAGCCTGATGACTCCAAGTGTTCTATTGATGTTATCATCCTCAAAATGTAATGAACATATAAATAGATTCTTCCTATGACGTCGGCTTATATTTTCTAATCTAATTGCGTTTATCCACCTTCGCCGCATATTTAAATTAGTGGGAAAACTGAAAAATATCGATAAAAAAGACGGTTTACGGATGCCCATCACTATGTTTACACTTGGTAACTAGGAAGCAAGGTTATAAATTTAAAACCTTCTAAACATTCACTATTACTCAATTATTATCGCTTATAGGTACTTGTTACAGTAAACCAGATGATGATATACGCAAATAATTACAAAACATAAGAATTTGAGATAACTTACTGGTGTAAACTTATGTTTTGCGACGTTTTAGCGCCACAAACTAAAATCAAACACTTATGCATATTGTACACGATAATTCAAATCAAACTTATAAAATTGATATTTATTAAAGCATTTCATAGTCAAATCTCTAAAAAATCCCGAATATTTTGCACTTTTCCTGAAAGTAAACAAAACACACTGACGCAAACGTATAAGTAAAATGGCGACTGCATTTCACCAAGCTGACAACATAGCGTAAAAAGAAAATCAAACCAAAAAAAGGAAAGGAAGAATTTGACTTCGAGTCTTTCACTCATGACAAATGTACGCTTGTTAGAAAGAAATAAAGATATGTCCGTAAATTCATCGCACGTTTGCCACATATATCCTACAGTAAACAATTAATGGGCATCTCCTGTCTATTACTACCTACCATGGTCGTTGGCGATGGATGATTGTTTGTCTTTGATTGTCACTTTTGAGAAGATTGACATATAGACTTACGTCAAAGCAAAGTACTTTAAAGCTTTCTCATTCATACGTATAGATTTGTCCCACTTTGGCTCCGGCTGCCATCGACAGCATTGGCTAATAAATTAGTAAACTCGCCTGGTTGTGATTGCTTAATAATTGTAACAGTACAGCGCGAACTTCGTTGTCACGCTCCCCTCCCGCGTCTGTTTCAACCCCTCGGCGAGTGATATTTTTGTTCAAAATATATTACTAAAACTATTAGTTATTTATGAAATGCTACATCAGAATTATATTTTGTTTGTTTCGGGGTATCGTTTTTACACGTTCGAACCGCACATTTAACCATTTTAATGTGTTAAATATCGAAATAAACACAAAAATTCGCTCCTGACATAAATATGTCAAGCTCTCGATGACGACTACTAGTGCTTAGATGTGGGCGTTATGTCACGTTACTAGTTACATTAACTAGATGCGTTACATGTGACTTAATTACTAGTTTCTAAAGATGTCTCAAACTAGTGATTTTTATAAAACAAGCGATTTTCGAGTCGTTCGTTTCGTTGGTGATGTATTTCACTCCGGTAACCGTCCGCCCGCCTAACACGGTAGGCAAGGAACATAACCATTCAGTATTAATACAGTGCATTTTATCATCAATAAAACCATAAATAAGGAAACTTGCCGGTGTCCGTTTGGCACCCACGTCGGTCAAGTCAAGTCAGGATAGTAATTTGGGGCCGTTAGAATTTATTCTAATGATAAACGATCTACCATCAGTGGTCAAGCATGCAAAGTGTCTTCTCTTTGTAGATGACTTAAAGCTTTATCACCGAATAAGAATCGAAGAAGATTGCTTAAGGCTGCAGAAAGATATTGATAGGGTTGTTGCTTGGAGTAAGGATAACCTGTTACAATTCCACGCCTCAAAATGTGTCACTATGTCTTTTACGCATGCTTAGAAACCAATACAATACCTAGTGGTATTGTATTGGTTTCTAAGCAATACGCAGTAGACAATATTTTGATGACTCGAATAAAGGCCGTTAAGGTATTAGAAATTGTAAAAATATGTAGGATATCATTAAAAAAGGGGATAAACCAAAGACAATTTTAAACGTATTTTAAAATGGATGGTATTTAATCTTACAACTGTAAATCCACATTTTGCTATCAAAGTATTCGAAATTGCTAACAAAAATACTGAATTGCACACTAAATTTGCGCATCAAATAAATAAAATATACTACACTGTTTGATGTTTAAAGCTAAACTATTTTACTGAATTACTATCTGTTAACTTATAGTAAATCTAATTATCCTTTTAGTGCAACGAAACATTTAATCTGCTTTTTTGGAATACGTCACCTATTAAATTTTAAAGATAACCTAACCTAACCTAAGCTAACCTACCTATTAGTAATTTTGGTATTAGGTACAGCAAAGTACTGTTGGTAAGTAATTATCTTATTATTTTCTGATGAGCATGTCGGGATTTTTGACAGGGTACACTATGATAGCTGACCAGGTTTATGGCGCTCCGCCGGCCGCTGCCGCGGCACCGCTCGCTTCGGTCGCTCGGCTCGCGCACGTGTACAACTATATGCAACCTAACATGCTCCTTCTCGCCGCGCTCGTCGTCGCACCTAACCGTACTGACTCCGTCTTTCGGTGCGGGGGATTTCTCGTGGCTTATAAAACATGTATTCTTTGTAATGCAATTTTAGATAATAATTTTAGTAATTCGGTGGTAATATTGGATAATTTAGTGTGCAAATCAGTATTTTTGTTATACGGTGAGTAATTTTGTTTTAGAATGCTTATATCTGTGGTTTAAGAAGGATTTTCGTAGTAAAATTATATAAATAAAGTCGCTAACTTTGATATATTTTAGAAATTTTTTTATACCACACATTTAATTATACAATTATTTAATTTGATAAACAGTCATTTATTTGATATGCTGGTACATTATTAGTGGATGATTGTTGTTTGCTTAAATTTTAAATAGAGGTGCAATTAAAAATTTCCTTTTTAAAATTCTCATCACTTCAGATTATTTTTTATTGCTATGTAAAAAAATATCTGATGTAATCGCCCTGCAGAGTTTGTTGCCTCATAATATTTTTTTCCGAATTTTAGCATCAAATACCCATTTAGTTATAATAAGGCTGTATGAAAAAAAGGGATAACATTTATTCTCAGAAGATACTACTACAAGACTAAACTATCAGACATAGGCTAGTAGTTCATAGAGCAATTATGTCTAGAATAGGCCGACCTACCCCCATTTCAATTCGGACAAACGTGTACCAAACACCCTGTATATATTTTCCTTTTTAGGGTAACTACTGAATACTGATTTGACCAGACTGGTAACACTGAATGAAAGGAATGGCAGCCAAACTTATTTCCATCGCCGTAAAACATATAAAAAAAGGATGGCAGCAGGCAAAGAAAAAAAAAATTGCAATCGTGAATCGAGCG
Source organism: Stenoptilia bipunctidactyla (assembly GCA_944452665.1). Lineage (NCBI taxonomy): Eukaryota > Metazoa > Arthropoda > Insecta > Lepidoptera > Pterophoridae > Stenoptilia > Stenoptilia bipunctidactyla. Next base: position 4,128,742 of record OX101730.1, read on the forward strand.
AACGAGTGGTCGGTTGAGCGAGTGTCTTTCCTAGCAGATTATATTATTTAGGTTTACTACTTTCGTTTCATGCTTTCGGCTATTGAGCTCAGATAGAAATCAGTTCCCACAGTTAGCTTCAACAATTGTAGATTATCATTACTAAGAGTTCTTAGCGTTTAACATTCAGTTATTTATCTTTTTAAGTCAACTTTAAAATTAGCAACTCCACGAAGTGATATTTTACAGTCTTTTGTTATTTATAATTTGCTGTACTTCTGTTAGCTGTCGTAAAAAGTGCTTTTGATAATAACTTGCAATGGTGCGAGCAGTTTTCTAGCATCGTCTAGAACTATCAGCATTTTGGTAAGTATAATTTTATGGTTATTTTTGTTTTAATTTAAGCAGTTAGAAGACGAAATGCTTTCTAACATTGTTCTCAAACCATATTTTAAGTATAATTAAATATTGCTTGAACAATAAAACCTTATCAACATATGACTGCATCAAACTTTGGTACAACCATATGTTTTTGAATAACCTACTTAAAATATTTTCAAGTGTTTCTTGTACGCAATCTTGGACAAATATTTTTCTTAGACATTTGAAATTCGCCAGCATGGTTTTTGTTGGGAATGCACTGAGAAATTCAACATTTTCTAAGTACTCAATTAGTTTTTTGTCATCTTTGAATCTAGGATGGAACTCTAAATCTACCAGTTTGGGTTTCTAAAGGGCCTCTAATTAATGTATCTAAAAACCCATCGCCTTATATTAATTACACTTACAACAAAGTTTAATCTGGAGAAGGTTTCCTTTGACACAGGTCTAATTCACATTAAATAAAAAAAAGTTAAATACCTATAATCTTAATGGTAACAAGTAAATTTGGAAGAGGATTGCTAACTTTGAACTGTAGTTTTTAAAGTAACTAATGTTTAAGTAACATTAATAGAATAACAACATTCAAAAGTCATTTCAACTTATAAAATGGGATACTCGCCATGTTTCATTTTGGTTTTGAGTTCTTATAATAAATTACTATTTAATACTATTGTGGTTTTTGAATTAAGTGCTTTTTTGATAATTTATCTAAAACAAATATTCATGATTGTGAATTATAATTGTGTGAATAAATTATATTATACTTATTTTTACAATTATTAATTTCATATCTGTAGTAAAATCTTAAACCTTTACCTATTCTAAATACCTAATTAAGTGAAAATAAAAAAAAATTACGTATGCAAATTTTATTTCATTTCATTCAATTCAATTTTATTTCAAACTCGTTTTTATTGAATGACTAGGAAAATCTATCCTATACACGGATAAAGGCAATAATGTTACAAAGGTAAACAAAAGTAACAGGTTAGATTTAGAATAGCTCATGCTGTCTATCACCACTTCTATTAATTGCCTGTGTTGAAACGGACTCCCCATTATACTCTGGCAAATAATAGAATGCAGTAAACTGACAGTTCAAAATGTCAAATAGAAAATTAATGATACCAATTAAGAACTAACAATTACATAAAGCTATTGACTGTCGACTGCAAGCCGTAGTTAATAGTGGAGCTGACAGTCAGCATCATGTTTTCTATCGTCCTCAACAATGGAGAAGAAAACAAAAAGCTCTTAATAAATGTTGCTTCATATGCTTGACCCATAACAAACTGTCAAATGATGAAGTTGTTTTTAAAATTGCTTGTTCTGTGTTCTTTTTTGTGGGAAATCTATATAATAATTTGTTTTTTTGTATTAAAATATGTAAAATATGGGCCGTAATATGATCAGCGCCTCTTGTGGAATAAGTAGGCAGTTTTCTACCCCATTATTTTCATAGCTAATTAACACTAAACTATAATAATACACATAAATGTTATGAATCACTCCATCTGTTGTAAAAAAGAAATATAAAACCATTTTTTGATTTTGGATAGGTATCTCAATTAGACACCCAGAACTCACCACAGTAGACCTTTAATATTATACAATAGTATACTTTATTGTATACATACTCCAAGTCCATGACATTTATGGTGAACTAAATAAATAAATAAAATTTTTGTTCACTAATCATATTCCTAACTGAAAATTCACTCCTACTTCAGCCAAATAATAATAAATCTATACTAATATTATAAAGAGGAATTCTTTGTATTTTTGTATGTTTGTATTGAATAGGCTCAAAAACTACTGGACTGATTTCAAAATTTCTTTTACCATTACTTAGAGGGATTCTTCCGAATCCGTATAGGCTACTTTTTATCCCGAAAATCCCGCGGGAATCGAAATTGCGCGGGTAAAACCGCGCGCAACAGCTAGTAACAAATAAAATCCCCAGACAATCACACCAACTACATGGCCCCAAAGTAAGCATAGCTTTTGTTAAGGGATACCATGTAGCGAACTAGGGGGGACCCTAGAATATACATAAATAGATAAACACCCAGACACAGAACTTTTTTTTTTCTTGTTCCCGCATCGAATCGGATCGAACCCGCAGCCACTGGCGTCTGAGGCAGATAGGTTTACCCCAACGCCAAAGTGGTCGTTGAATATATATCGATAAATATCAAGTAGAAGCGCTGGACTCCGTTGAACGAAGAGCCCGTAATCTAATTAACAACGTCAACATTACAACCAAAAAACTGCAGACCCTATAGCATCGTCGTAAGATTGCTTGTTTAACCGTGTACACATTTGTGTACACGTGTATACATTTTGGTGAGTGCGCGAGTGCTCTGTTTGAACAAATTGAACCCTCACCCTTTCACCATCGGACTACTAGTCGCAGACAGAACTTCCATCCGTATGTGGTAGATATTCCGAAAAATCGAACTAACCGCTTTGACAGTTCCTTTTTGATAATAGTCGCCAAGGTTTTGAATGAACTGCCTGCGTCTATTTTCCCTGACCAGTATAGTCCTAGTACTTTTAGGCGTCGAGTGAACAGGTGTCTCGTGGATGGACGTGTACCACCTTAGTCTTCATGTTCACTTAACATTAGGTGTCATCATGGAAGACAAACGCCCCATCCATCAATTTTATAAAAAAAAAATACTTTTAAACAAATGTGCAGTAAAACCGAACTGTACAGTCACATGCAATAATATGTGTACATTTTCATTGGACTTTAAGTCTTATTACAATGGAATAAGTTGCGAAGAGTATACATATTATTAGACGTGACTGTACTAGTCTAAAGGTAGAGAGTAAACATATCGCCATCGGATTTCTTTGGATCATCTGCGGGGTTGGCATGCGACCATCGACAACGATAAATCGGACCTTTTATCGATCTTTTCTTTTTCAAGAATTTGGCATTTTTGCTTCTGTTGGCTTAGTCATGGTAACAAATTGAGTAATACTAACTACCATGTTGCGTATGTTAGCCAACTTTATAGGATAAAATAACAAAATAATATTTATCTTTACGATTCTAGTATTTATCGATGGTTGCATGCTAGCCCTGCTGGACAATTCTCGATAAAATTGCGTTACCTACGAGAGTTAACGAGTGCGATTCGCGGAACACGTTTGAAGTCGAGTTAGGGGCGTAAATAATGAACATTACATTTGAAACCTTATATTTTTACATCATTAAACACATATTTAATGTAATCTTTGATGTCTCGCTCCAATGTTACAGATTCCTAGATGGGTTTTGGTCACCATTGACAGTTATAGGCAATATTTTACTACGGTATAATGATCGAAAGTGCTTTTTACTCCACTACAACAAACTAAAAGGAAGGTTTTGCATTCAGTCCTATCGTATGAAGCATAAGCTCTATATCACTCATATTTCTTCGAACGAGGTATTGTCAGCCAGAAGTCTTGATTGTCCTTTGTTAACTGCATTTTGTGTTCTTTATAATCATATATGTTAAAGCACATAAGTGGCAGGCTATCACGTTGTCATTTTTAAATAAATATGGCTGAAAACTGCTGCACCTATTCATCTGATACAGAATAACTACACAACTTCACGCCTGTGTATATCCCTTAAGATCCCATACCCAATACGCAGAACATCTGAGGTTATATAACCATCTGCTGTCACGTTTGACTTTGGAGGTATTATAATTGTCCACATCCGTGTCCATGTCCATCTCCATCCACATTCTCTCTTCTCTATCACCTCTATCTCTACTTCTATCTTTACCTCTTTACCTAGTATAATCTAGCCGCCTATAATAGACTCCACAAAGTCACCAACTCGTTTATGGGTCAATGTGTAATAATTGTAATAAAATTCCAAAAATATTTAAGATTTACCCATCTACAGATTTAAGGATAAAGTAAAACAAGTGTGTGAAAAGGAGTACTATGAAATATCCGGATGCAATAACATGGAATTCCCTGGCTGTAAACCGTCATTGTATATTTTTAAAAGATGATTGCTGTTGAGTTTCTTGCCACTTCTTCTCAACAGATCGACTTTCCGAAGTGGTGGTAGATTCAGTTAAATTTGTAAATAGTTTGACTTGTTTCAAGTGTATTTAAATACCTACGAGATAAAGAAATTTTTGACTTTGACTATTGCAGTGACAAGGGGCAAGGGGTCAGCCTATCGCCCACAAAAACGCCCATAAAACATATGTCCCTTAACTGACTTTTACAGTATGCCCGGGAAGAGAAGCAGCTAGTACATTCTATGTTTTTCTTTTGCTCCCAATTAACTTAGTTAAACCAAATTAGATACTAGACATGGTTAATTGGTGGTAGAAGCCACTAATCTACCAAACAGCATTAAGCTAGATAGTTGGATTACGTCTCGAAGAGGACTTTACTAAAAGGTTTCTAATGAAGCTGGCAAAAATTCTACGAATATAAAGAGTAAAACTTTGTTAAAGCGTAAAAAGGTAAAAAAAAATGTTTCTTGCTCCTGCAGATTTAGCTAAGATTACCAAAACTGTACCGTCACTCACTCGAATGTTGACAGTGCAAAGGCAATCACTTTTTATATTTGAATTGAGACCATAGTGGCACTCTTGCATTCAGGCATTCTTGCCCGCTATTTTCAACTAAAGAGAGGTCATTCTGTTTTCATTTTTCCCCTTTTTGTTATAAGTCATAGAAAAAGTACTTTAATAAGAGAAATAATAAGTCCAGCTACAGAATAATTTTTTTGGCTACGTGATCAAGCTTCTATTTTCATAACTTAGCCACGAATAACTTCTAATTGCGAAAAATGTGTCTTGAAGCAATTTATGCCATAATTATGCTATAATAATTTATACTAAGTAATATATTCATTAACATTGCGATGAAAAATATTATGCGACAAGAAGGGCTCCCGTTCCGGAAGACGTAGTCGGTACGGTTAGGTGCGACGACGAGCGCAGCGAGGAGGAGCAGTTAGGTTGCATATAGTAATATACGTGCGCGAGCCGAGCGAGCGAAGCGAGCGGTGCCGCGGCAGCGGTCGGCGAAGCGCCATAAACCGTAGAGCTTTTTTAAATAACCCCGACGTGGTTTGTGGCACGGATTGTGGCTGACATAGTAATTTAGAAGGCAACTAAGATTTTTAGAGGGGAATAATGCTATTTAAAAGAAGTTTGTTTAATTAGCACCCCTTTAATAATATCAATATACATTACTTTGACGATATTGTCATTTTACATGGTCTTCGATCGGCGCTTTGCCATAACCGGCAGAATTGTATTAAGAAAGTAAAATTGGTATATTTTTATAGCATAAGCATTGTGTGTATGAAAGGTCAGGATCAAAGGAGTCATAATCGATTCTATAACCAACCATCAGTGTTTTCGATTGTTAACGTAATTCCTTCCTAGGCCTAGCAATTGTCGTGCCCAATAAAAGACTTTCCAAAACATCGGGGTAATTGATGTTACGCAGTGCGGTAATACCATCGATCCAATGAACCGGAGGCAGCACAGAACGCCATGGATGCTGACTCCCATGATTTATGCAAGCCTGGTACTTTCAACTCTCATTTGAAAATATGTTTTTCTACTTCATTCAATATTTGGTTTAACAATGCGAAATGAAAATATGTTAACGATTGATGAAAGCAACCAAAATAATCCGAAATTTTGTAAAAGAAAAAAAGAATTTCCTTTGCAGTTTCTTGCAAGGTATGTTAAAAAGAGACTTAAAGTATTTCTTTTTCTACATTTCCGTCCATACAGATAAACTAGGAACAAAGTCTCTTCGCACACTTATTTCGTATTACCATCATTAATTTGCCGTTGTCAATATTAAAAAAGAAAGGAAGACATATAAAACATTGTCTCTCTCTTTAGATTCGCGACCATAGTCAGTTTCATCATTGTGACAATAAAATACTGTCCATAATAACTATCGATCATTCGATCAATTGACCTAGAAATAAAAGCATCAATTGCCCTAATGGGCCTTCAGTTGCACTTGTTAACATTCCTAAGTTTCGCAGTAGCGAAGATGTATCTCGAGTACGAGTCAAGATGTTCATTTCGAAACTACAATGGAAGATAAATTTGAAATAAATCATTCAAAATAAGTATTAGAACTAAGTTCCTGCATCTAGACCAAAGGACCGCTAAAATCTTAATAAAATAGAGTATACGCTGGATGAGGGCAGCGCGTTACCGATTTTTGTAACCTTAGGGGAGGCCTATGTCCAGCATTGGACGTCTCCTGACTGAATGATGATGATGATAAAATAAAGTATCATCACGATAAATAAGACTTTCGGTTTAAAAAAACAACATTCGCTTCGGTTTGTCCCTTTTGCAGCTACAAGTTATCCCTCCTCTTTCTACTTTTAAATCTCTAATAACAAAATGAAAGGCTTTAAAATAAGTTTTTGCAGCAACTTTTGAGCTTGAAGTCCCCTTAATTTATCATAACAGAGAATTAAAATAAGGGATAATATTAAATTTAGCCCGTTGTCCTTATTGCAAGATCAAGATCTTGTGCGACGGATTTTCCCTAGATAAACCTTATTAGACACCAAACTTCATTGTTCACTAACATAAGCTAGCCTTGCAATTAAACAGAAAGGGAACATCTTTTCAACCCTAGAAAAGAACAGAGCCGTTTTGAATCTAACGTCAATCCAATCTTCTTTTTTATAGACTACGTATTTAACATTCTACGTGTTGAGAGGTATCAGTCTTATTGAAAGCTTTCACACGTAACCTAGTGATGCGACCTGGCATAGAAAAAGTTATTTCACACACCTATAGATAAAGTTTAGAATACCGGTATAACTCCGATAATAGTTTTCCGATATCCCAACCAGCTCTGGAGCGTATTAAAACAATGCAGGCTTAGTCTGGGGCAGACAGCCGCAGGTATCTAGGTCAGCTGGGGTATTTTAGATACTGATATTGGTAACATTATTTTATTTGAAAATGGAACGGCTGGTTTTGTTATTCGTTTCTCCAGTAAATTGGTTGAGGTATGTCGTCAAGGCCAAGGACCTAGGAATAGGACGTTTTGTGGTATGATTATCTATAAAGGGGTATGATATGGAGTTTCCTAGTTTCTTATTTAAAAAAAATGTAGCCCACCATATAAAGCAATGGTACGTGGTGACAAATGCAACTGCAATGCTTTTTTTTAATTATCTTATCAAATCTAAAGACCGTTAGGGGCCAATCTAAAAGTATCGATTTTTTTCTTTTGTTGAATAATTCAAACATATTAAGGTCTTCTTAATTGACATAATGTGTAGTTATTTCAATGGTTATTTCATGGTTTAACTGACGCGCGCTTTCGTACTATTTCAGCGGATATAAATAACAGCTGGATTGACAGTTTTGACTATGTGATAAATCAAAGATTTTTCGTAGCTTGCCAGCTGCTCAATATTAAAATGATTTTCATTAGGTGTTTTAAAAGTTTTAACGTCATCGCCGATTATATTGCTACTAAATGTACTGATGACGTTAACGTGAAGATTTCTTTCAATAACTTACTTTTTAGACTAGTATTTGAACCACACTTAAAGTTTCAATGGCTGAAAATCTGAAAACGAACTAATGTCATGAACAAACAAACAGAAGACAGCTGTTCGTGCTTGCCAATATCATGTCAAAGCCAAGCTGCTTACATGGTGATTAATGTTTAATATTTGGAAATAACCTGTGGAGACATCAATCCCACGCTCTTTTATCATCTAAATAATCTTTAAGTCTATAGTAGCCTTTTGCATAATGTTTCTTTGATAATTCTTTTAAATTAATTAAACGTTAGGGATTGAGTTGACTTTTTTATTTTATTATAAATACGTATAAGTATTGACATTCGCATAAACGAGTTGGTGCTTTCAGCCAGCCTTAATTTGGGAAAGGCTAACTTATTTATTTACTCTTCATTGTACAAACACAAAATAGAAAATAAAGGACATTAAAAAAAGAAAACACAATCGGCGGCCTTATCGCTAGAAAGCGATCTCTGCCAGGCAACCAAAACTTTTTTATTAACTCATGGTCGTTCCTTGTCCTAACAGAATAATTTTTATCATGATTGTCTTTCAAAGTTTTAAATTTATTACTATTCTTATAGAAATACATAATTCATTCATTCAAAGGGCATTGTTCACTTTTTTTAACCTATTATTTTTATTATGTTATATTAATCTTTAGCCTATTTTGAGAGAACAATTTGAATAGTTTTATTTTTAACTGTGTCGTTTAATTTATATTGATTTTATGAAATTAGTATGTGATGACGTCATCAGTGGCATTAACTTTATAAACATGTGTCAATCAGAAAAAAAAAAACATTAGCTGTGTCTGTGTGCTAAATTCATGCTATGTCACTGTCACCCAATGGATTGTCAACAGACAACAAACCAACATTTCAAACATTGATTCAAATCAAATCTTAACTGTCTTTATTTCCTCTGTTTCTTTTCTTTGTAGTTTGTATAAATAATCTATAATTAAAATAATTAAATTAATTGTTCTTAAAATTTTAATTGTTAATTAAACTTAGATCAATCGCAGGGAAAAATAAACAAGCTAAGTTTGTTACGTTGAGGTTACGTTAAAATATAAACAAAACAAAATACCACCATAGAGCTATAGAGTTTAGTTTGACTTTTTTAGTTTTGACCCTTGCATGACAATATGAAATTTTTCATTTTTTTAAATTAATTTCATACGAAAAACCGTTTCGAGGAATAAGGTTTCTGATTAATTTAGTCGATTTAAAACATTTAAAAATATTGGAGTTTAAGAGATTTTTAACAAAATACATTTGACCTTTATTTAACCTTGATGACGTCATCAAAGGCATCAAATCGATCAAGTGTTATGCCTTCTTGCATATTGTGATGCAAGGGTCAAGATTCTCTTTAAACTTGTCTCTTAGAGATTCTCTATTTCCAAGTTTATAAATTCTACGAATAGCCCTCTTCTGCAGTGTTAATATCGTGTCAATATCTGCGGCATTGCCCAAAGTAGGATGCCGTAGGACATTATACTATGAAAATAACTAAAATAAACCATTTTCGCCGTATTAACACCAGTCAATGAGCGAATTTTCTTTACCGCGAACGCTGCAGAACTAAGGCTGCAAACTGGACGGCAGCGACAGTGACAGCGAGAGCGACAGCGGCGCGGGGCGCGGCGCGGGCAGCGATTTCCGTGACACGATAGCAAGTAGGTATTGAGTTTATATGAAACCGCGACAAATCGTGCGGCCCAGATTCCCCGCGTCGCTGCCCGCGCCGCCGCTGGCGCTCTCGCTGTCGCTGCCGTCCAGTTTGCAGCCTGAGTCTGCTCGCTAGTTGTGAGATTCTGAAACACGGAAATCAAAATAATTATTAATAAGTAGATAACTTACATGCCAAATAAAAATAGTTAAACACGTGAGCTGATAAATCTCCAGTATCTTAGCAACGCCTCAAACAAAGCTAAATTATTTACAAATCCATCACCATAATTGCAACGTAACGCTAAATGATCTCATAGAGGGACACGTGTAACTACTGATTACAAAGAAAGCGTAACGCTTAGACGAGGGCGCATCACTTGTGTGTTTGTTCGTGCGCTTCATTCACGGAACTGTTTGTAAATAACTGAGAACTCGGTGAAATAGAGACGATTAGCGACGGAAATTTTGTTGATTTGCGAATTCCTCGACAGTACCTACACAAGAGTATCACTGGAAGATAAATGGGTGCCTACTATTTCGATTTGAGGTAGAGTTTCTTTGCTTTCTTTAATCCTGGTACTTAGAGTCGAGTGAATAGGTACCATCTTATGCGTCCTCATGCTAACTTTCCATCCGGTGGCATGGAGAACAAACCTCATAATTATATAAAAGGGTCTGTGTGTTCACATCATCTTCAAATAACACCGATCTGCATATGTTTTATGGTGCATTTGAGGAAGTCTAATAAAATCGTTCTAAATAATAAACGTCGGCATCTGTGATTACCCCACTCTCCCCTGATACACTTGTTTCAGAAGAAATAAGACACTTACCCATTGTCCTCTCTGTTAAAATTCTGAGAGTAACGTAAAACATGCTTGGGTCGTAACCTCCCTGTGTTCCTCTATTGTATGTTGCCATTTTATTATGCAATATCAATAAACTCGATGGACGTATTGTCGTCAAGATTTATAGCTTCTGGGATAGCTAACATTTATATTCTTGTGTAATTTCATTCAATAATTAGTAGCAGTGCACGATTTTGATAGCTTACCTTTCTAAATAATGCCACGAAAGAAAGCCATCCAAACGTTTCGTTTCTGATTGTTCCTAATATTTCATTCATTTTCTTACCTACATTTCGATCTTTCAAATAGAAAATAAACGAATGTGCGTACTGAATCAACACCATCCTCCTTTGTTTTTGTTTCATCTTAATATAACACTAGGACAGTTCCGATAGGTCAGTTAGTGTGAGCAAGAGTAACTGTTAATTTCAAGTTTCTCCGATAAGCTGTTTAAGCATGAATAAGTAACAAACATACGTCCATCCCTACTACCTTTCATTATACTCAATTCATTATCCAAGTAAGTTCTTTCCAGAAAGCCGTTAAATTAGTCCTCTAGGAAAGAAGCAATATTGTCTAATAGAGTCTTATCTACTAGCTAGAGCTACGTAAGTGGATTACGGCGGTAATGTTGGTTAGCCGGAATTGAGGACGCGGCTATTTACGGAGTTACCCGAATGGAACATTCTAGTTCACTGTCAAACGTATCCTCTGTTATCCCTTGTGTGTCGAACGTTGATGGAGTATTGTTTATATATGTTATAGGCCATTTTATAGCTTGTTGATAAGTTACTGAATGGGTAGCTGCAGGGTTAACTTCGCACTGATGAAAGGTCACACAATTATGTTCAATACGTTCAAAATAAAACACTTTTTAACCGGATTTATGGCGTATCGCGTATAATTAATAATTTACATTTTGACTCGACGTTTCATTGTTTTTCCAGATCCCGTGGTCACGATCGACTGTGATGTCAGTCTTCAGATTGATAGGTGGAAAAAGTTATACATCATCTTCATATGTTTCTCAGTCTTTGAGCGTAGCGTTCAGGGTTAAGATAAAATGAGCTGGCAGAGTCTTGAGTTTCAGGTCTTGCAGTTTGTTAGATGTTTGATCGAAAGTCTTTAAGAATAGGGTCCTATGCCGGCGACAGTTTCCTTCCAAGGATCTTCTCTGTTTGAAATTAGGGTGTTTTTTTTTAATTTCAACAGCTTCTCTGATCATCCTAGATATTAAATGTTTCTCCCTAGATAGAACATTCACAGAGTCTAACCTGAAATAATGGTTGGGTTATCGAATGCTCACTTACTGCAGACTTTGTCACTCTTAGATTTTTCCTTGTCGCTTATTAATACATTTTGAAATTTTAAATTATGAATCGCGAAAACTTAAAACAATATTAAGCGCGTAAGTATTGGTCACGTAAGCTTGATAGAATGTAACCTTAACCTTTTATTAAGGCTATCAAATGCTATGGCATGTGTTGAGTTGGAAGTGTTGGAACGTTTCACTCAGGTGTAAACATGATAAAAATGGTTATTTATTTTCTGTGATACTTTGTCATGTTTACTGTGTGTTTGCTTTGTGAATAGTTAAACGTATTTAATTTAAAAAGAGTCTATCAATTCGACTGGTAAAGAGTTAAGCCCATTCAGAAAAAACTGGTTCAACCCTTCAGTTATTAATAATAATAAATTATTATACTAGTGTGGATTTGTCACTTTTCTATCATTTCGATGACAGCCCAAACATCCATATTCTCCAGAAAAATGCTGCCAAAATCTTGTTTTGGAATATCTAACATGGAAATATATCAAGTCTACATTTTACTGAGCTGTTCACAATTTATCCTGACATTTGGATGGAATAAGAATATTCATGTCTTAAGCCATGAGTTACTCGTTTGGCTTGTCTGGTTGGACAAATGGAGATATCATCTCAAATTGATATACCGTTTTAGACTGAAAGAGTAATCAATATCTGTCCATCTTTACTTGTACACAAGACGTGTGTCGCTTCAACGGACATAATGATTAAAGTCAACAATTTTTGTCGTATCGATTGACTAATATACTCACCGCTGGTCACATGCTTAGCAAATTACGTAGCAAGGCGCGTGACATAGTAGAAAAAAGAATTGTAGGTACCTAATTTGATTTAACTCCGCCCACTAGACTGTGGTTTAGGTAACAATTTCGTGATGTCATTTTCAGGGTCTTTTTATGGTTTCGTGCTTCAATTTGCAAAAACGAAGTGCTTATAGAATCACTTCGTTGACAGACTGTCCGCCTCTCCGTCTGTCTTGTAATAAAATAAAACTCTTTATTTTACACCAACATAGTTACACAGTATAAATTAAAATAACAATCACAATTAACATACAAAGGGTGGCCTTATCGCCGAAGCGCGATTTCTGCCTGGCAACCCAGGCATTGCTGGAAATGGATGTGGGCAAGGTGTACGGCTCGTAATAATAAACTACATACGAATAATTACATACACATACATAAACGTTAACATAAATACTTATCTAATATATAAAATTCTCGTGTCACAGTTTTCGTTACCATACTCCTCCGAAACGGCTTGACCGATTTTGATGTTTTTTGGGCTTATCCGGTATCTATGAGAATCGGCCAACATCTATTTTTTTTTTATTTATATGACAAAACAACGTTTGCCGGGTCAGCTAGTGTACTATATAAATAAATACTATATCAATACACATATAAACATAGGTATATAGACATTAAGGATGGACAGTGTTTCACCTGGTAATGCCGTTTAAGCATTCGTTTAAAAATGCGCAGTGTGGAGCTCGTTCCATAACGACACCGATCGAATAAAAAAGGACTTGCCTAAAAATGTGGACGTATGCGATGGTGTCGCCTGGAGTAAATTCGATGAGGAAGGCAAGTTACGGTCGTTGTTGGTGTAACGGTACTTGAAACGGTCTTTCAGATACGTAGGTATCGCTTTATCGTACAGAATACGGTAGACTAGAGAAAGAATGTGAGTATTCCGGCGAAGGCAAATAGGAAGCCACTTGAGATTTGTAAGAAGTCAGATATGTGATCGTATTTTCGTAATCCAAATACAAACCTTATGCATAGATTTTGTAAATGCTCAAGTTTATTAAGAAGTTCTTCAGTTAAATCTAGATAGCTGGCGTCGGTATAGTCCAGAATAGGGTAATAGGATATAAGTGTACCTCAGTTCATTTTTCTCAGGAACGCGTAGAGGTATCAAGTTGAAATTGATGTCAAATATTAGGTCTTTATTCATGTAATTCTATTTCATTATTCGTCATAACATCGGGTTAAAAGAGTCTTTTACAGAGAATAAGAGATAACGGGAATATAAACTTAGGAAATATATAAACATCCATATTAGACATGTATTTATATTTACATACAGACATCCATGACTTAGTGGCTGATATTGGTTTACAAAAAATGTTTCTCTTAACAGCTCTGAAGGAGTGTTAGCATAGAAGGTAATATTTTGACCGCTACAGTAAGAGGCCACAATTCAAAATATTACCAGAACATTTACCAGTGAGTATTTAGCTCTCTTTGACAGGTTACTGAGTCTATTTGCAGATTCAATATGCTTACTACCCACCCGTATTATTGCAAACAATTGATGAAAACCTCGGTGTTATTGGTTTATCGTGAGTTTTATGGGAGATTAAGTTACTGGTAACATAAGTGTACTTACTGCTTACTGATATTGAGTTGGCAAACATAAATTACTTAGGTTATATAATTTTGTTCAGATATTTCTGTGGACGATGCGAACCTATACCTAAGTTATTATTGTGGTATTGAAGAACGCTTACAAATTGTTGAGTAAATAAAAGGTTTTTTAGATAAATGGTGTTGAGGTAAAATAGACCATTGACTCTGTTATGACTTGTATGAATTGCTATTTTAGACGCCAATACAAACACACTTTATTGTAGTGATAAACGAATATAAGTACTTTATGAACAAAAAAAATACACTTCACAAATACTTTATGAAAAGAACCGGTTTAACACGTAATTTTACAACTACATACGTAGGTACATGTTTTTTTTGCGAAGCTATTTTCTTTCTGTTTCCTTTGTACAGTCTGCAACAGAATTATGTATACCAACCAGTCTCCCGCTCACATATAATATGGGTGAGACTGGGTGGTATACATAATTCTGTTGCAGACTGTACTTATTTGTATATTCATTAGCACTAGTGCTACCGTGATTGCTTAAATACATAATATAATATTATCACTATTACTACCTTGTCACAATTTGATAAATATGAATGTACACACCTGTAATAGCTTCGTAGTTTATCAAAGAACATTAACAACATAGGTGCTGTCTGAAAATCAGTTTTGTAGATCTTTTAGATCTATTTCTGTATCTTTCTCAAGAGCTGGACTATCAAACGGATTGTTTTTTAATAGACGTGTCCAAACGTGGTCTAACATACATACCTACATACATAACGTCACGTCTGTATCCCTTATGGGGTAGACAGAACACCAGAGGTTATAAGACCATCTGATGTCACGTTTGACAAATTTGGAGGTATTATAAAGATGGAGACAGACCATTTAGTCTGTTTGGGTTAGACCACGTTATAAATAGTATAGATTGTAGTATTTCTTGACAGTTTTCATATTTGTAGGCTTTTATGAATCATAGACGTAGAGATCGCGGTCTCCATGGTGTAGTGTTCTAGGCGCTACTACGCCAATCGTGAGATCGCGGGTTCGATTCCCGCACGGAACGAAAACAAAAAAGATTTTTTCCGTGTCTGGGCGTTTATCTATTTATGTATTAATATTCTAATTTCCCCCCTAGTTCGCTACATGGTATCTCATAAGCATAACACAAGCTTTGCTTACTTTGAGGCCATGTAGTGGGTGTGATTGTCTGGGGATTTATTATTATTATTTTATACACATCGCAGGTTTATTTAAAATTGAAAACTAACACCTGTCACCTGTGCGGCACCTACATTCATGACGCCGATAACTCCTGGATCTCAAGAAAATACCATCCATGTTTACTCTTCGGGCTACTATAGTGCCATTCATAATTGTTCTTATACTTACGCATATTATATAAATATCTAAATTGTCACCTGTCACCTGCTGTGCTATGTTTTATTAAACTGTCCCCTGACAAAAACAGAATCCGACTAGATAGTTACCTATTTGAGTATTATTTTCTACATTCAATATCGTGGTATGTACCTACCTACTTATTTGACAGGTGTTTATTGTTGTTATTGTTTGTACGTTTAGCACGTGAAGCAAGATTTTTAGTCTTTGAATATATCTACTTCATTCGCAGAATATAGTAAATAGTTATTTAGGTTCTTCGATCTAATTGATGTACAGTCACGTCT
This sequence comes from Stenoptilia bipunctidactyla, assembly GCA_944452665.1. Lineage (NCBI taxonomy): Eukaryota > Metazoa > Arthropoda > Insecta > Lepidoptera > Pterophoridae > Stenoptilia > Stenoptilia bipunctidactyla. The sequence goes on from OX101730.1 coordinate 4,144,590, forward strand.
AATAAGGTGTATATGTCGCAGTCATCTGGATGAATTAGCCACTCAATTGGACGCCTAGACCGAATCAACGGCCTAGGCCGATAGTTGATTGAACACGAAAAACTCAACGTTTAACAACTTTTAAATTAACTTTAGAAACGGGATATTTACCATGTTTTTCATTTATTTTGAGTTCTCGATATTTCGGCACTGTTACAAGCGCCATGATCACGACGGTACTGAAGATGCGGGTAAGCGTGTTTTTTATTCACGGGCAAACAAATCTGTCTACCCGCTTTATTTTGCGTTTCGATCTTTGGTTACCACTACTATTGTCACTGTTTTTGTTTTCACTTAAAGTTAAAACTCGATTTTGTTTTCGACACGCAAAACTCACAGTATCGACTGGTGCATTCTTTTTGTATTGAGATGGACTTTTGCACAGCTGGACCACTGGATTCCATGCAGTAGAAAGATGGAAACCGTCTTCACGGTTGAAATTAGGATATTTGGTAATCTCAATAGCCTCTCTGACCAATCTAGGTATGTAATGTTTGTCAGTTGAGATTACCTGAGGTTTATGTAGTTCGATCCAATGTTGTGTTCCAGCTTCGAGTAGATGTTGTGCTATGGCTGATTTATTCGAGTCATTGTTTTTTACAGCTCTAATGTGCTCCTTTATTCTACAAGCGACTGTACGTTTAGTTTGGCCGATATATGATAAACCGCAGCTGCAATCCACTTTGTAAACACCAGGATTATCCAAGGGGAAGTTATCTTTAGGTGAACGCAACATTTGACTTACTTTCTTGAAGGGGGTGAAGATAGTGTTGACTGAGAATTTACGTAGTATGTTTGCGACCTTATCTGTCACTCCCTTAATGTAAGGCAGGAATGCTGGTTGTCTCTCAACTTTGTGCTTGCGCTGTTTATGTGTAGTCTGCTGTTTAGTTGGCCCGGCTTTTACTTTGTAGCCATTATTTTGTAGTACCTTTTTGACATGCATCAGTTCGTCTGGTAGGTGGTGTTTGTCGCACAGGTCGTATGCGCGGTTTGTGAGAGATGTTACTACAGAATGAAGCTGTCGTGGATGGTGATGGGAGTCTGCATGAAGGTATCGGTCTGTGTGAGTTGGCTTTCTATACACCGAATGACTTAATGAACCGTCTTGGTTGACCTTCAGCAGAACGTCTAGAAATGACATCACTTTTTCATATTCCATCTCGTACGTGAACCGGATCTTTTGATGAATATTATTCAGGTGGGCTTGGAAAACCTTTATGTCCCGTTCATTTCCGTCTATGATGCAGAACACGTCATCGACATATCTTTTCCATATCTTCGGCGGTGAAGGCGCTGCGGGAATGGCCAGTTCTTCGAAATACTCCATCCATATATTTGCCACTACTGGGGCTACTGGGCTGCCCATCGCTACACCATCTATTTGAAGGTAATATTGGCCTCTATATATAAAGTAGCCGGTCGTGAGGCAGTGATGGAGCAGCAAAGCATATTCCTTCGGAATGTTATTGTCTCGAAGTTTTTCCTTTACAACTTCCATACAATCTGCCACTGGTACATTTGTAAATAAGGACTCAACATCAAAACTAACCATCGACTCATGTTCCTCTCTTCTAACTGATTGGATAATTTTAATAAAGTGTCGTGAGTCTCTTACATGCGATGTTGATGCACCTACTAAGGGCTGTAACACACTGGCAACGTGTTTTGCTAGTTCGTATGTGGGCGAATCTATTTGGCTCACTATAGGTCTTAAAGGTGTGTTATTTTTGTGTACTTTGGGTAAGCCATATAGTTTTGGAGGTTGCACGTTTTTGGCACGAAGTAGGTATTTAGACGTGTCTGGGCCGATTGCGTGACTGCATTCCCTTATTACTTTTTGAGTATTTCGATTAACTTTTGCTGTCGGGTTATAGTTCACTTTATGGTAAGTGTTTTCGTCACTAAGCAAATCCTGGATTTTCATATCATAATCTGTGACGTCCATTACGACGGTAGCATTTCCTTTATCCGCTTTCAGCACAAGAACGCTCTCATCACTTCGGAGCTCACGTAGTGCAGCTAGTTCTTCAGGGGTGATGTTTGGCTGTGGAGGTTTAGCAAATCGCAACGCTACAGCGGTATCCTGCCTTAAGATGTCAGCGTCACGAGTGGGTATATTATTGCGTCGTATAGTTTCCTCAACACTTCCAATCACTTTTTCATAAGGAATTCGTTTCGGCGTGGGAGCAAAGTTTAATCCCTTCTCAAGCACCCTCAAAGCAGAAAACGATAAATCTTTACTCGATAAGTTAATCACTGTTCGAGTCGATTGTGAGTTTTTGTGGTAGGGGATTTTTTTAACAACTTGGCGTGTTGAAAGTTAACCCTTGAAGATGACTGACCAAAATTCAGCCAAGTGATTTAAATTTGGTACAGTTTTGGATAAAGTAATAAAACAAGTAGGTTATGGTAAAATTATCTGTCATGACGGAAAAACCAGTCAAGCAAAATTTTTTTTTATATGATTTTTTTTATTGATTTCAATTACAAGGAAATAAAATCTATTGTGGCGCATCGCCGGGTGCTGCAGCACCACGCTCGCTTCGCTCGCTCGGCTCGCGCGTAAATATACATATCATAAATATAATAAAATAAGTTCCGTTTTAATGTTTTAATATTGAAACCAAACATCATAAATTTAACAATATCCAATTTAACTAAATGGCTAAACAACGTTTAGGCTACTGGTTAAACGTTGCGATCAACGACTTGACTAATTGTCCTTAAGCCGGTTGAAACGGCCTAGGCGTCCAATTGAGTGGCTAATTCAACCAGATGACTGCGACATATACACTTCGCAACTTATTCGTTTGTGATAAGGTTCAAATTCTAATGAAAATGTATACATATGTACAGTGACTGTACAGCATATATCACCAAACATTGCTTCCATCGTACCTTTCAATTTCGGCACCCTGAAAACTCTGACATCCACCAACCAGCACTGGGCCGGCTTGATGGTTCAAAGACAATAGGCTCAAAGGTTTGTGGCCTTAACCTCCTCGTCACCCTGCAGTGGGCCTTGAGCCATTACAAACAGTTTTGATAATAATATGCCGTCAATAAACCAGTTCAATTTTTGATTATATTTTTCGATCTTAATATTTAAATGTCATATTTGTGAAAAATACTATAATATTTCGTCTAAATGACAATTAAATTACTTAAACTAAAAGAACTATTACCTATTCTTACTCAAATAAAATCCCAAGAACAAGCTATGCCTAAACTTTACACTTTACTCCCACTACTTAACCTCATTTTCTCAAAAACGAAGCAGCGAATCGTGATAAAACAATAAGCAACCTATTGTGATACGAATATTCTTAACACCGAGTTGCCTCGTAACAAAACCCGTAGAGCTTTCTAGAACAATCTTAAAACAAACTTAAGTAAATAATTACAAGACTAGTCGGTCTTTTCAGGAGTTAGTTACATCTTTGCTTGACTTTTCGTGTTTTATTAATGGCGTAGCAGCTTTTCGCTATTTTATTTATGTAGCTTTTGAACTGTTTTGAATTTCTTGATAAAATGCATGCATTTTACTTGTCTTCAGAGTTGAGCTCTCAAAGTCGAAGAGGGCTGTTAGGCCAGCGCTACACTTGACGGAAATTCCGTCACGGATCTTTCCCGAGATGGAACGTAAATACGTGTAGCGGGCACACTACGCGGGAGATCGGTAGTTGTAGTTTGTATGTAATAACATGTATTGGCGTTCCGTCGGGAAAGATCTGCGTCGGAATTTCCGTCAAGTGTGGCGCTGGCCTTAGGGCACGTTTAAACAAAGGCGCGCGGGGCTTCGCACGTTTTCTTTTCATTGATGTATTAAAAACGCGCGCCGCCTATCCTTAAACGTGCCCTTTGTTTCAGAATTGGCTAGTTCAAACCAACAGAATCTTCAGCTTTATTATAACTATAGATATTATTTGATGTAAATATGCAGATATTTAATTAATTTCAATGAATTTTCTGAAATTTTAACTGTTATTGAGTAATCATATTTTTTGCAATGTTTAAGGAAAAGCATTTTCCGGATTTTTAGTCACGCCTATCCGATGTATCAAAAAATATTTTTTTACTTAACGCTGCTTTAAAATCGACAAAAAAGAATGAAAAGGGAAATAGGGATGGGAAAGCACTGTCTCTTACAAAACTTTAAGGCTTATGTTTGAACCCTGCAAGGGTTAAGACCACTTAGTTAAAGCCGCTAGGAATTTCGTTTCAAACGACTTACAGCATATCAAGCGGCATTTAAGTTAAGAATATTCCAGGCCTTCTGAAGACTGTTTAAGAAAAAAATGTTTTCCTCGAAGATAGTCTGAAAGTATTTACTGGACTGGGAGCAAAGGAAAAACATAGAATGTGCCAGTTGCTTCTCTTCCCAGACACACTGTAAAAGTCAGTTAAGGGATAGATGTTTTGATAGATAGAGATATTATGATAGATGTTTTTTTGCGCGCGACAAGCTGACCCCCTGTCACTGCAATAGTCTCTCTCCATCATTATAATGCCTCCAAATTTGTCCAAAGTTACATCAGATGGTTTTATAACCTCTGGTGTTCTGCCTACTCCATAGAGATACAGGCGTGAAGTTATGTATGTATGTACTTACTCATTTTATTATTTTATTTACTGCATAAACCATAACCGGTATGTAAGCATCGGTTGAACCGTCGTCTGTTCACGTAACAGCGTATACAATTGCGGTCAGCCCGTGGCATTGTATACTTTAAGGGAATATCATTCAAGGTTACACACTGAACATAGAACTGTTACGTATTATTTGGAATATCAAGCTTCTGTTCTGCAGCCTTATTTAGACATGAACTTTACATATTTTTGATGTCTATGAAGAATTGATAGCGGATGAGTAAAATGGTAGTACCATGTTGATATGGTACATCCAACCATCAACTGCAGGGCTAGCATGCGACCATCCATAAATACTCGAATCGACAAGATATAATGTTAGCTAATACTGCACCATAATAGACAGAATTACTTGATTTGATAGCATGATTAAGCCCACGGAACCAAAGATGTCATATTCTTAAAAATATACATACTCAAAGTGCCATATTCTAAGAAAATATCGATAAAAGGCCCGATTTATCGTTGTCGACGGTAGCATGCTAGCCCCGCTGATCGATTAGATGGTTGGATATTACCGTGTCGAAGGCTTTTGTTTGATGATTAAAGGTAGGCTTCGATAATGCGTGCCTTTTTTGGACGGACTTCTGTAAAAAACGAATACAATATGTATAAATTCTCAATAGAATTTGAACCTTATCACAACCGAATAAGTTGCCAAGTGTGTTCATATTAATGCACGTGACTGTACCTACCTCAGAGTGCCTAGTGCGAGTTTTTTTAACTTCACCATCTCGTTTACGTAAACTTCGTTTTGTATGGGATCGAAACAACGCCAACTAGTGGCACAAATGGGAAACTTAATTCCTGAGTGTGAGTTTTTACATCGTAAACAATCGACTCCCTCGCATTCGAAAGTGAGAACGATATTGCACGTGATTGGTAGTTTGAAATGTTTTGTGAGTGCGAGTTGTGTTTTTGACGTTTCGAATAGTAACGTAAACGTAAACGCGTTCGAAAACTTCTCACTTGTATTCTCGCAGTGAGATGGTCGTGAAAACATAAGTTTATTAGTTTTGTTTTGCGTGTTATACTTATTTAATATGTTTAAGGACAAATTGAGTGCAATTATAATGAAAAATATTGGAAAAAGAGCTCGCGCATTTATAATCCATTGGTAGATTTAACCGAAATTACCTATAAGGCTCGATATTGTTTGTTCAAAAGATGTTAAAATTTTTATTTTAGAACAAGTCTAAAATCGTCACGACGACGGGTTCCTTTGTATTTAAGTAATAAAATAAATTTTTTTTTTTATGAAAGTTAAACGTTTCTAGACCTTACTTGATATTTTTTTCATTTATAGGACATATCCTCATTTTAATATAAACATACTTGGCTCACTGTAACCATTCTTCAAAACTCATAACACAAACAATTTTGCTAACATAAACAAACTGCTATAACCCCAACGATTTAAACAGATATTCGTATTCTATAAGACCCAATATGAGAAATAGTCTCCTAAAAATGGTCGGTTTGTTTCACGAAGCTTACGGACATCACATTTCACAGTGAGTAAACGCGACTCGATTGGTTAGCTTGGGTTGAAACTCGCACTCGCAAGTTTTCGATAGTCGATGCGTGTAAAGTAAGCTCGATTAACGCGATGGTAAAGTTATTCGCAAAACGTTTTGCAACTCGCACTAGGCACACAGAAGACACTTATTTGTAGGTTAGTGTATTGTAAGAAGCAAAATGCAAGTGATATCTTAGCTCGTGTAGATGGCTTCTATTACAAGTTTATTCATTTATTTACACTATACACCACAGAAACAATCACATAAGGAAAACATATAACAACAATATAGTAGGTACAATGTTGTGGATTGTGGAGAAAGACAATTTTGCGATCAAGTGAATGGTTTAAACTTAGTTAATGTGCATTAAATAAATGGTTTGATTTACAAAACTTAAACTATACATCTCAAAGTGCATTTTATAAAATAAACGTAGTTAAACTTATCGCAATTGAATTACATAACTTGTAAATATTTTGCATAAGATAAGAAATAACTCGTTACTTTCTTCTGATTGTAAATAGTAAACAACCTTTTATACTGTAGCAAACGTGTGCGTGGTGGTGATGGAGGGGGGTATTACAGTATTTGACCTCAATCTGGTCCTCTTAAGGCTGCCAACTGGACGGCAGCGACAGCGACGCGAGGAATCTGGGCCGTTCTAGACGCCAGCGGGCGCTCGAGCGATTTGTCTCGGTTTCATACAAACTCAATACTTTCTATCATGTCGCGGAAATCGCTGCCCGCGCCGCTGCCCCTGCCGCTGCCCGCGCCGCTGTCGCTCTCGCTGTCGCTATCGTTGCCGTCCAGTTTGCAGCCTAAGGCTGCGTCCCCAGTCGGCAAACAGATAGCAGCCGTATTTGAAATGGAGTGTCTACAGTTTGCTAGTTTAGCGCTCACTGTACGCAGTTTGCTGCGTTACGCGCCAACTATCTCAGTGAGCGGCTGACGTACGAAAATTGATCTGAGTTTGCAGTAAACTCAAATTTCAGTTCGCCACAAATTTGCGGCTCATTCAGTCGGCCGCTAACTGTTTGCCTACTGGGGATGCAGCCTTAAGGTTAGTGACCATATGTCGAAAAAAAAAGCTCACGGGACTAGGAAAAACATAAAAACATAAACGTAAGACCTGCGTGGAATCGGTTACATTTGTCGGCAGACTTCTAATCAATCTGCTATCCAAGCGTAAACTAAAGGGTTAATATCACTCAAATTAGTCGCCTTCTAAGACATGCGTAAAAACTAAGTGTATTCATGACAAATATAGTAAATAAATAATAAATAAATTCATTTATCCTTTTAAGTATAAATTACCTGTGTCAGGATACCCCGCTATTCCTTAAGATACAAAATAAATATAGTTAGCGACAATTTCTTAAAATGAGATAACTATATAAAATTTACTTAATATGCGACAATTTCATAAAATTCAATAATTAGTTAGATTTTTTTACCTATATAAGGTACAATTATTACTTATACTTAGCACAAAATTATTAACAATCGTGTAAGGAACTTTATTACGATAACAAATATGTCAATAGTTATGTTAAAAATAATGTTAACAAAATTCAAATCTTAGCAATGCAAAACACATCTTTCTCGCAAAAGCTGTGTTTTCTTAATCCAAACGAAGTTTTTTTGAATATTTATTACTTTCTGTCTGGGCGATACACAATTTGTCTGGCAGCTCAGCACAAATACATATTTTACTGAATAAAGGTTTCTTGACGCTTAGTTTCAAAGTTTACTACAGTAATCATGTGTAATGGCGTTTACAATCTCGCTTGAATGTGTTTTGATAGTACCACTGATTTCTATACCAAATTATGATTTTTATTGGTGTTTGTATTTAAACTTTGAATTAAATTCAAAAAGTTTTATTCATTAGGTATAGGTGTACAAAAAAAAACACTTAATGAACGTCAAACGGTAGATGAGGGCTTCGCGACGTGGAGAATCTTAAGGGAGGCCTCTGTCCAGCAGTGTGCGTCGCCCATTCATTATCCTTCAATATAGCTACCTACTTCTTCGGCCTACCTTTCTACTTCTTGATGTCCTAAGCTAAAGTAATAGAACTAAGGGATATCCTAGAATACACCCAGACCCAGGCCAGTCGTTCTTGAGCACAGGATCTGTAAAAACCCAAACCGTCAAATTAAAACGTAAAATAAAATGACGCTATAAATTCCAGTTAAAAAGTAATTTCTTAAGGAGAGTTCTTATATTAAACTAGCCCGACTCTGAATTTAATCTTGGACCTCAAGCGATCACTAGTTATGCACCACAAAAGATTATCATTAATCAACAAAAAAAAACTCTTTCCACACGTACACACACACTCACACAAAAATATACATACACACTAAGAGAGAGAGACATTTACGATTTGTTTAATCCTGTCTTTAATTTTATTATTATTTTAATTAATTTGATTTTTCATTAACTGTTACACCAAAAACAAAATTGTACCTAAAGTAACTGCTTTCTGTAATACAGGAGGAATACCTAGCACAGGAAGCAGAGAATCATTGTAATTATGTAGAAATAGTGTTAACAATAAATATTTTTTCATATTTTTTTCATTTTCATTCGTATGATCATTATGGCTTACTGGCACTGCGAAACTTTTATGCTTTATCGAGAAAAGCCGCATAAGAGGCCTTCAATTAGTTTAGCCTATTCACAACCCTGTCCTAAATCTACACTTTACTCAATCCTAATATAAATAAGGGCTTCATTATCCTACTACTAAAACCTTGGTTATTTGATCTCTATCTCACTGTAGATGATCTAATTAAAGTCGCATTAAGGTTACAGTTAGTATATAATCTGACTTTTCGTCTGGCGCACATTAATTACTTTTCATTCTACAATAATCGGAAATAGTTGTGAAGCAGTGGTTACTGTGCATATCATACGGTATCGCGGGTTAAACGACGTTCGGCGCGGTCGGTTAAAAGATGGGTGACCGCAAGATCATTTATTTCTCACGACGACTTCCGTCCTTCGAAGCCGTCCGGTCCCGAGCGCTGTATACAGTAGTCGTTAGGGTTTGTCAGAATCCATTTCGGCACCCTGAAAATTCTGACATCCACCAACCAGCACTGAGCCAGCTTGGTGGATTATGGCTTAAGCCTCCTCGTCACCCTGAGGAGAAGACTCATAGCCTTGTAGTGGGCTCATTACACGGAGTAGTGATGATGATACAATAATCCATCGCATTGAAGGGTACTACTTACGTCTTCATAATCACTTCCCATCCTATGACATAAAATACTAAGGTCCTATCCTTAGCAAAAAAACATTTAATATCATTTCTTGCAAAGCAAACAAGCATGATTATGCAAACGGAATGGATCGAACATGCGTCTATAAAGGTAGCTTCTATACAGATACCCCAGCACAAAAGTGTTCGGTAAAATACCAATGTACAGGTAAAAGCTTCAAAATTTTCATAGAAGGTTAATAAGTGCTCTCATAATTGAGATCGATCTTAAGAGACGCTAAAAGTATGAATTTAAGCCACTTCAGATCGCCCACCCAATAGATTCAAGACATCAAAAGATTTAGAGTACAAGTCTGAGCAGGTTTAATAATACAAGCTCTAATATATAATTCGCCCTCAAACTCAACTCAACTCAAAGGATATAATTCGCCCTCTTATTGCCTTAAAAATATACGTTTTACGTGGGTTAAAACGCGCGCGATACATAGAACTAAAACAATATCAATATAATCGACGAATGCAGAGCATTATAAACCGACTTCACGCCCAAAACTTTGGCTGAAGTCTATGGTCGTCATACTCATACATATTTTTCTACGTACTCATACATATTTTTTCAAAAATTAAAATTTTTTCATGAAGTGGTTCGATGAAATTTGTATGGGACCACCCCGGCGGGGCTAGCCTGCGATTATCGACAACGATAAATCGGGCCTTTTATCGATATTTTCTTAGAATACACTTAAGGTATGTATTTTTTAAGAATTTGGCATTTTTGGTTCTGTTGGCTTAATCATGGTATCGAATCGAGTAATTCTATCTCTATGGTGCGTATGTTAGCCAACATGATAGGATAATTTAACAAAATAGTATTTATCTCTAGTAGAGATTTATCTCAGGTCGTAGAGATAAATACGACCACTTTGGCAAAGGGGCAAACCTGTCTGCCTCAGACGCCGGTGGTTGCGGGTTCGATTCGCGCACGAAACAAGAAAAAAAAAATGTTCCGTGTCTGGGTGTTTATCTATTTATGTATTTATATTCTAGGTTCCCCCCTAGTTCGCTACATGGTATCCCATAACACAAGCTATGCTTACTTTGGGACCATGTAGTTGGTGTGGATTGTCTGGGGATTTTATTTATTTATCTTTTCGATTCGAATCCTTATCGATGGTCGCATGCTAGCCCCGCTGGATTATCCTCTATTATATGATTTAAATAATATTTAAAATCGGTCCTTAACTGTCCGAAAAATCGTGTAACAAAGGCACAAAAAAACATACACACGAATTGAGAACCTCCTCTAATTGGCATTTTCCTTTTAGTAGTAAAATCAGTTCGTTCATGATTATTATCAACGAACTATGTAGTTATTGTTACTTCACAATCATAGAATTGTCTTCAGTAAACAATTTTCTTATAAAATTTACAGCTTGACTTTATACTCGTAATGAATGGAAGGCCATTCAAACTAACATTATTCATAATGGACTGCCATAACTGTTTTATCGCAGATCTTAATTCCTTTCCTTATTCTTGCGTGCTGAATTATTGCCTGCGAACACCGAATATCTGAAAATAACTTTCTTTTTTTTGGACATTATGTTTTTGTAAGTTACGTAAATGTATGTTACGTTTAATGAGACGGAATAATATTTGAAGGATTTATGTTAAGCAAGTGACACGTTTCGAATTTTGAATGATTTTCTTCCAACATCTTCAACAATCATCATTTCAGCCTCTTACTTAAAACGATAATATCTACCTAAATTACGACTCACTTCGTCCATTTTCAAAAACCGCATGAATTCAGTCCTGTTGTTTTTTAGTTTTCAGCATTCAAACAGAATAAAGCAGCGCTGGGGTGGTGCTTTGTAGGTAGGTACTGTAGACAAAAAAATGGCTTAAGACTTTCGTATACAGGGTGACTGGAGACAAATTTTAGATACTGAAGGAGAGCACTCTGTACTCGACTCTGATCATAATTATGTAATATACTATAGATACTTAATTTTTCACTAAAATTCCCTATAAATAAATACTACTATGTTACTATTTACTTTACATACAACTGAGTCGATCGCGGCACGTGACCTGGCACGCGGATCGCTGCCAACGCTAGCGTAACCATCGTTGCGTAATCAATTCTTTACTTTCGGTTAAGTTTACTCAGTAAATAATTAATATATTGTTTTCTTATATTTTTTCGCTTCATGTATTTTTGGTTACTATCACGTCCTTAAATTTTAAAAGTGACCCTGTATACTCGTACCAACCTAAGTACAAGTTTAAATCCCGTTCCATTGAACTCAGCAGATTCGATAGCGTAGTCTATACGTTTAGGTGGGTAATGCGTCCCTTATGCGTCCTTGGCGGCGTCCCTGACCCGGGCAACTCGAAGTAACGGCCCTGTTCAAGGACTCCCGAGAGCTCATTCTTTCATTCATTCATTCATTTTGCTTGTGATGCTGTGAATGAAAAGATGTCTATTATCTAGAATAGTGTTTGTATTCATAAAGCTCATTTTACGTTGAAAAATATAAAGATCGTTGAGCTAAGAAAAATATGATTTCAAATTTTGGTTTTATTTGATGTGGCCAAGCGATTCGTCGTTTATCGAACACGAAGTTTTGTCACGACAACGGAAACGCATACATTCGCGGCATAATGGAGCCGTAGCATTACTATACAAGGTGTTCCTGTTGATTTCCCATAACTCTTGGTTATTAATGGACCATGTAATAGAATCAATTAATATGTGAATCATTTTTCTATTTTTTCTTTTTGTTTTTGTTTTTAAAATAATTAAAAATAACTCAATTAAGTCAAAACATCTAATGTAAAACACCTTTAATGCGAAGGATGACAACGTGGCATTTTCTATCCCTGTTTTTACAGGTATAGTTCTTAACGCTTTGCGTTGTACATTGTATGCAACGTTCCTCAACGTTTAAAATGTTTTTGTTGTTTATTGTATGGCTTCAGTGACACGCATCTATTAAATTAGATTTTACAAGGGTGATAATTTATGAACTCATTATGTTAAGATTGATGATATCTTGGAAATTATGCACTTTTGAACCACATATTCTTTGGCAAAATGTATTGTTTTTTAGTAAGGAATAAAACCTAAAAGTTATGGGAAATAAACAGGAACACCTTGTATAGATAATTAAGAGTTTCCTTTCGCCACTCTTTAAAAGATGAAATCGTGCCGCGAGATTTGATGCTTATACAAATGTTTATAAGGCATGTAGATACTCGGACATTAGTCTAGGCATTTATCACTATATTGGTGACTAAAAAAGTATCACGTGATATCTCATTTTATTGGGCTCCCATTCATAAGCTCCGAATGGTAGGCCTAGAAATGTAAAGCTCAATTCACCCTAGGTACTATCAAAAAACATTATCATCATACTAAATAAAACTGAAAATAGACAAACTTTAAGAGGTTTCCTAAGTAAAAGCTTAATGCCAGTAGGTATACAAAAGTCTGGTTCTGCGTCGATTTACCGCCCTAAAGCCCGAGCTTTAGTATTAACGGAGATTATCCTGTCATATCGAACAGTAGTATAATCTCCATAAAATATTATCTCATTAAAGTCTAGACATCTGTCCGTTGCCACTAACGCTAGAAGTCTAGTAATTTTTAACGAGAATTTGTTAGGTTATAGATTGTGACATCAAATTTCTGTGAGTTCTGGTGTTTAAATGGGGAAGGATTTTAATTTGTTTATATTTACTTTAAAGATATGAATCGACTAAATGACAAGCAATCACCTGTCAGCCTGTTTTTTTACTGAGCTAATGTATTATGATGTAAACAAGGTTAAAACAATTAAGTTATGATTTTGTGCGAAATAATTTTGAAACAGGTGCAATGGATACTATAAGAAATTAGCGTTTGAACTAAATATTTGCTTAGAGGGTCTTAAAAGGCGACTAAATTGTGGGACTGATTTGTGTCGTAGGATCCCTTCAGTTCCCACGAAGGAATCCTACCAGGAACCGTCTTTTATATAAAAACGATTGTCACAAACTTTTATATGAAACCATCTTTTATACAAAAACGATTTTGTCTTAAGTTTTCACGATTCATAATTTAAATAAAACTACGAGCGATCACGGGGTCTGCAAAGACACCGAAACGTCGAGTTAAAATGTAAAATATAAATTATACGCGATTAATCCGGTTAAAAAGTAGTTATATACAAGAACGATTGCCAGATGATTTCTAGAGAGAACCTTCAGGCCACAGAAGCCTTCTCAATATACAAATGGACAGCTTCGTTTACTTCTTATAGCTTCGTCTACTTCTATTATAAAACTAACATTTTTGTAAATCTAATTTGATTTATTAATAAGAGAGTCAAAATTATTTCGACGCATTGTAAGTTAAAACCACCAAAGTATTCGTAAATGATGTAAAAATTTCTCTTGAGAACGCCTACATTTGCTTCGACAGAATACATAACGCTCTTGAGTGCCTACCTAAAGATAGCGGCATCATGTCTCATCAATGTCCCATTAGTGTTTGATACTTCGCTGCGAGACGGCGATACTACACTTGACATTGCAAGATAAACTTATATATTTTTTTATTAATGATACAAAATACAAGATTTTAGAAAAAAGTTAGCATGTATGTGTGAAATACTGAATGCGTGTTGCCATAAAAAGTATCATGCTAGGCAAATCAAAGAAATGCCATGAGCAATTAACCGAATACATCGTCGAAGAAAAACTTAATTTAATAGTTTTCACATTGAAGACTAATAAATTCACGTGATCACGGTATTTAAAAAGTAAAGTTAATTTTTAATACAAGAGGACTTACTTTTTAAATACACACTAGGTTTACAATAACTTCATATATTTAAAAAAAATACCACTACCCTGATCTACACACACGCAGACTACATACTACTCACACCTCTTCCTCAAGAATCTTCAAGTCACACATACATAATCATGGATGGTATTAACTTTTAATGTTTATAATTTTTCTAATACTTAACTTTTGTCACTTGTGTGCATTTTCACATGCTTACTAGGTAGGTGGCCTCTGAATGTATACTGAAGTATCTGTTAAAACTAATAAACTATTTTATTTACGCATGAACAAGATTTGGAATTCATTCAATCGAAATTCTTAAAAGCTTTGAACTATCGGACTCACGTAAAAAAGTGTAAATATGATGAATTATGTGATAATCATAATTTACTATCATTAAAAGATCGGCGTGTATTGCTACAGATGTCATTTTTGCACGATATCTGCAATAATACTATTGACAGCTCGGATTTGACAGCCCTTGCCTTGCAGTTTAGAACACCTTCACGACGTACGAGGCATTGCCCCTTATTTCACGTTCCAATCAGCCGTAGCAATTACGCCAAAAATTCAGTACTAACTAGAATGTTGAGCTATTATAATAAACAATTTGAAACTCTAGATCTTTTTCATTTATCTAAACACTCATTTAAAAAGAAGGTTACGAATTTGTTAAAACTTAAATTAAACATTTAAAAACGATAAATACATAAGCTACAACAGTTCATTTAAATAAAGGGGTTATTTTTTAGTGTATTCTGTCGATATAAATATAAATCAAATATATAATCGTATCACAGTTTCTTACTTTTCACACACACACACACACACGTACACACACACACACACTAATACTGCAGGTTGTACTATGCATATTTTTATTTTATTTTTATTTTTTTTTCTCTCAAATTTGGTGTAATTTACTATATTCTGATAAATTTCATTCCCATTTTGTCAATTTAAATCAATCAATAAATTAGTTGTCACTTAGAAAATCAATAATTTTAACAACGTGCTGTAGTCAACTTCAAGCATTATTCTATCATGTAACTTATCTGAAAGTGGTGAACCTGTAATTGGCAGTAGGAATTGTATTTTTAAGATTATTTTATAATGTGAAAGTGCTGTTGGTTCTGTATAAATAAATAAATAAATAAAAAAAAATAAATAAATAAATAAATTTTCATTTTCAAATACAAATACAAATACAGGACATGAAAAAACGGCGTATAAGTTAGTTATGAGTGCAAGTGTATAGTGCACGTTGCTGTGCTATATTTTATGTGCAACCTTCTCTCACCCCATTTCGTTTATCTGAGTGAATCACTGGCAACACTCGCCCACCGCCTGGGCTCTCTTCGGCTTATTTACATGACGTTAATGATACCTTATCACGGCTCTGAAAACTCTTCCTCTTTGAACTTTGATCTTTTTCCTACGTTTCAGAGTGTTTGTTTATAAAGATGATTTACGTGTTTCGCTTTTGGAAGGTTCTGGCAACTGTTTGCAGTATTTCTTTGGAGAATGTTTTCAGTTATATTGAGACGGTTTTTGTGAGATTTAAGAATGTGCTTCTGGGTAGTTTTTTTTTGGTGGGTCACGGAAATTCATGTTTATTTTTCCATGTATATCTGAGATATCACTAAGAATTTTTAGTATCCTCATTAGACGTCCGCCTTTAACTACCCCATATTAAAACCATGATGTTTTCGGGGCGCCGAAATTGACGAAATGCATTTTGCCCTAAAGACTAATGTATTCAAGTAAGACCTGTGACAGACATCTTAACTTGCCCACCGAAGCACGGAATTCATCGTTATAAATGAATGGTCGGCGGTCACTCGTCCGTGTACAGTCATCTCTAATAATATGTATACATTTTCATTGGAATTTGAACCTTATCACAACTGAATAAGTTGCGAAGTGTGTTCATATTAATGCACGTGACTGTACAAACTTTGCTGAATCTGCTAAGTATATCGGACGTTTTTTTTTCAATAAATGATATCGTTGTCTTGTAAGATAGGTTAAAATTAGAACAGACAGTCTCGCCTTGGATGGCTGTGTAGGTACTAAAAAGCGACTAACTCGCTTGGCCAGCGACCACATTTTATTGGTCGCCAAGACACTTGAATTTAAAACAAATGAAATATCGGGCCGTAATGGCCGTATACAAGTTTTACTAATAATAAAACGTCCGTCGGATTTGCCAATAGCACTCGATGTTCTAAGCTCACTACGTATCAAAAAATTCAATGTCATTACTTTTGCCGACATAAGAATTCAATGTTACTTTTAAAGAACGTTTTTGGCAGTACTTTCAGACATATCCATATAAAGATCGAAATGAATGAATATAATAATCGTCATCACTACAATCCAATCACATAACTCACAAACTTCAAATCAAATACAATTTCACTGTTACGAATATGGCAGCAATTGACACACGTATCGCGTTTGTGGTGCGTCCGCGCAGCGCGCTGATAAAGACTTAATAATATAAATGGCTTATTGACCGAGGATGTCTTCTAGATAATCTTTTATCTGCCTATTAAATAATGACTCGTCGACAGATCGGCAGGCCCAAAGTGTCAGTCCCGTCGCGTCGTCGTTCAGACTTCCACCACTACCAAAAAATAACGCGAAAATCTGTGAAGTGAAGTGTTTTTTTTTAAATGCAAGAGTAGTGAATGTTTTGGCAAGTGTGAGTTAGTAGTGATGGGTGCCAAGAACATGCAGACGGAGGTGCGTCTTTATTTACAAATATACCGGATGGAGTCACAAGATTGGGATCACTGTTTGAGAATTAGTTCTTAAAATAAATAGTGGCTAATTGCAGGCATAGTGTGAATACTTAAATACCTGAAGTTACTAATTTATAGGCAAAATTTTTCTCCTAGTTTTCATAATTGTACTTTCACGGGTCACTTCGAATCATTGCGGTAATAATGTGACATATTTCAAGTGTGCTTCCTATCATAGTTTATAACCTAAAACACTGAGGAGTTTTGTCTATTTTTGCGTAATTATCGCCGCTAAATCAGGCGTCAATCTCACTCGAAGATCAAAAAAGCTAAAAACATTGTTTGCTCTTAATTGATCAATCAAAAAGAAAGAAAAATGTGGCTTTATTCTTCGTTAAGTAGAAACAGTTTTTGAAAATAGAGTGTATTTAAACCAGTACCTAAAAAAAATGATGAAAAAAAAATGAATTATAAGGTACCTAGCTATCTCATTATTTCCGCCTTATAAAACGTTTTTCCTTTAGGATTTTGTTCTTTTAAACGAGTTGCAACTGCAATATATTTTTTAAAACGAGTGAAGTGAAAAGATTCTGTATTGATTTCTTGTTAAATGTTTCCGTATTTAATATTCATTAAAATGGACTGAGCTTTTTGATTTAGGTACCTATGACTACGACACGGAGTGCGAAATGACTTTATTATTTTAATTCAATTTTCTATTAGGAAAACTACCGTGTTCCATTCCATTTCCAGGTTAAAAAAAGCCTATTTATATTGAATCGATGAATCACCCTGTATAACGTGGTCAATAGCGTGTCGACCCTTTATCTTCCGTCTCATCAATTGCGGTGTCAATGGGGTCAACTGTCGTGTTTACTTGGCATTTTTTTCTACTATCGATCTTAAAGGTAGTATCATCCCTATTACTGTAAACTTACTCAAAATAAAACAATACTGTTCTATTTTCTATTGAGTGAGATGTCGTAGGTTTGCGCTAGAGTAACCTGAAACGTTAGTTTACAATAGAAATTATCCCAGCTGGGAATCGAATGATATTTGATAGTTGTAATAAAGGACAGCTACTGTGTCTGTAAACCCTCTAATGGTGCGAATGAATCCTGAGGACCTTATAAAATACTTTGACTAAAGACCACAGTAATGTTGCGTATAGATTGCGTATAGATTGTAATGGAACTAGTAATGTAACATTCTGCGCACTACGATAACTCTGTAAAGTAACCGAAATGTAGATTAAAAACGTTAAATTAAATCGCGATATATTCCATAGAAAAAAGTCTAATTTGTTATAAAGAATCTCGAAGAGTTTTAAATGGGTACTTACTTCCTAGTTAGTTACTTCTTAGTTACTAGTGAAGATACTCGTAGTTGTAATAATACAAAATGTTTTATTAAGGAATGTTGACACATTTTTATCATTTGCTTAATAACCTTTTACACACAATATAACTGTTTTAGTTCAACTACCCAGAAAAACCGAGGTTATACGGATTTTGATAATGATATCTGTAAACGTTGAATAGAAATATTAGCAACTACATTAATTAGATACTAATGTTTTTTATTTAATCACGCAAATCATGGATTTCAAGTAAACTAATCAGTTTTGTAGGTATTGACTATTGACGAAGGTTAGTTAATTAGTGATAGATACATAGCCTAATGCACACTATAAAATACACATATCATTTTGGCCTTTGTAAATAATGGTAGAATTAAATCAATTTAAATAATGCGATTGGAAGTAATAATCTGTAACAGTTAGTGTTTATAATAGTGAATCCCACATACATACATACATAACCTCACGCCTGTCTCCCTTTGGGGTAGGCAGAGACAAGGGAACACCAATTGCTTCGATCCAGACATACCTCTTTCGCTTCCTCTACGTTCATTAATCTTTTCATACATGATCGCCGGTTACGGGTACTTTTAACTAGGCCCTTTTTAAGAACGTCGCCGATTTGATCGGCGTACGTTCGCCTAGGGCGGCCCCTTCCGACAGCACCATCCATTCTTGCTCTGTAAACCTCTTTCGTAAATCTACTTTCACACATCCTTTCCAAATGTCCAAACCACCGTAGCATACCCTTTTCAATCTTAGTCACTACATCTTCTTTCAATCCGCATCTCTTTCTTATTTCCCACACTATCTATATAAATACGTAAACTAAAATATACCTATTATCAAATATGAAATACACATGAAGTGGTAGGCAAGTAAGTACACGTGAACCAGCTAAGCTTAGATAATCAATAACTAGGACTTTGAAAAGATTTTTTTTTCATAGGTTGACGTACAATTTAATAATACTCTATTTAACTTCTTATCTTGTTAATATATTAGATTAATTTAGAAATGGGGACAGCGTAATTTTGTAGGCGTGTCCGTACAAAAGCTAATCTCAAGGAACCAGTCTTCTCATCATGACATAAGAGCAACCCTGGAAATTAATCCAATAAGATATTTAAAAGCTTTCAGATTTACCTTATCATCGTGAATCTTTTAACATTATTAAGCTATTTTCCTGTGTTATTAGCCCCTAGCTAAGACCTCGGCGAAAGCCCACAATGTTCACGACCCCGAAATGGCTTTTAGTTGAGACCCTGAACAGCCTGCGCAATGTTACATCAGTAACTTTTATCACTGGCAACCAGCCAGATCATCCTCTTAATCCTGAACATGCGAATTCGCCCCTAAATCTAGCTCTGTAAGGACCTGAATTGAATATAAAAGTTCTGTACAGCCGAGCGCAAAATGTAAACCTTGGTGTAAATCAAGAGCAAAGAGAAATGTAGGCTCGGTTATCTTGCACCTATTTTTTCTTTTTATACTTTGTTGTACAGAGTTTTAGTTCCGAAATCGAAATAAGAATTATCCCTTTCGCCACAGTTTCAAAGTGTAGGTACCAACATGTTTTGTCTAATAATACTTTAAAGTTTTTTTTTATTTAAAATGCTTAATTACTCTTAGTTAATTGAAAAAAATTGTCTAATAAAAATGATCCGACCAGGAATTGAACCTGGTACCTCTCGTTTGCCGGACGAGTGCTCTTCCACTGAGCTACCTGGCGGTACGCCTCGAAATTACTCAGCACATTTTTTGTTTTTACGTTATATTGCTAACGTAGCTCCATCTTATGGTATAGCTTTGCAGCTAAGACCACCCGTGACCAATTTCTTTTCAGAAATTGTGAATCTCAGTTAAAGTGAAGCATTGTATTTTTTTTACAAAATTTTAAAGTTTTGGTATTTAAAATGCTTAATTACTCTTAAATAATTGAAAAAAAACGTGGTCGGGTGAGTTTTTTATTTAACACATTTTGTCAGTTATGTTTTGTCTAGCTTTGAAAACTTTTCGCATGGTACCTATCATAACAGGAATGAGATAGCAATAATTTTAACACGAGCAGGAAATTGTGGACACCTTTATGATTAAACTTTTTATTCAAAAACCGTGAATATGAATTCAATTTCAAAACAGGACTTGCAATATCAGATTCGTAAGGAAATGAAAATAGCTCAGAGTTTGGATTAATTGATAAGTTACATAACTATTATTTACATGTTATGATAAAACTGAAGCGTTCTTTTGTAAGTTTGATTGCACAAATCTTGTCTTCAACAAGTTTTCTTTTAAATCCAGTACAACAAAATCTAGTTCTGTGTATTAAGCGGCGCTTATTGTATTAAACGTTTAATATAATCAGTTAGCAGCGGCACTTAGAATGGACAGGTCATATACAATGGATTATGGGAGTACTGACAGCGTGTCCTGTCTATGATAACCGGGCAATTTGTCGAAACAAGGGGGGACGAGTGGATCGCTGGCGCCCGGCGTCAGACAATTTACAAGTTTAATATTTATTTGTTGTATGACATTTTTAAGTTAAAGTTTTGAAATATTTGCACTAATTATAACTTTAAGAATTGTTACACCAATTATGTGGTTCCAAATTAAGCTTGTGTTATGCAAGGTAATCTTTTTGATATCCCATAACTTTGAGATTTTGTTCCTTACTAAAAAATAATACTTTTTGCCAAAGAATATGTGGTTCAAAAGTGCATACTTTCCAAGATATCATCAATCTTAATATAACGACTTAATAGACGCGTGTCACTGAAGCCATACAATAAACAAAAAAACATTCTTAACGTTGAGGAACGTTGCATACAATGTACACTGTATGTACCTGTGCATATCAAAAAATATAAGATGTTTTGACTTAATTGAATTATTTTGTATAAAAAATAAAAACAAAAAAAAATGAAATTCAAAAATTATTCCCATGTTATTTGATTCTATATTACATGGTCCCATTAATACCCTAGAGTTATGGGAAATCAAGCGGAACACCTTGTGGAGATCATACAGCGGAAGTAGTGGTTATCCCAGTGTACACCTAGAGCCGAGCCTGCACTTCCATCACAGGACGATATCGGCTCGTAAGTTTACGATTGTTCGTATAGTATGGAGTCGGTTGCAAGTTTTAAGGACCATTGTAATTTAATTATTTTACAACATGTGCACAAACATTTTAAATTAGCATACATTTATACATTTATTTAAACTTGTCGTGCGGTAGTGGGTAGATATCAATTGTTGCCAATAAACCGACTCCATATTATTCGAACTTTCGTGAACACACGAATCGATATAGTTCTGTGATCGCGCTACAGTTTAGAAAAGCTCGTTTCCTAAATTCTCTTTGCTGAGACTCGAAGCTAGGTCGGCAGGCAAAACTGTATCATAGCAACACTAATACGGGCTAGAGAACGAATATTTTTTGTTTGTTTGTTTGAACGTACGGTCTCTACCAGCCGCATCTGAGAAATGCTACTCATAGGGTGTGGATCCATCTCTACGGTACGGCGCCGTTGCCATGAAACGGCACGGCATACGGCACGCCGTGAAACTATACGGCACGCCGTACAGTTTCACGGCGTCGTGCATGGCGCACCGCTCAGCGCTTCATATTAACTCTTAAAATGATCTCAATGATGGTTCATTATAGAAAAGTATGCCGTACGGTGCAAATCAATGCTTTTCTATAATGAAACTGATGGAGGTAATTATAAGAGCTAATATGAAGCGTTGAGCGGTGAGCCGTGAAACGGCACGGCGCCCTAGAGATGGATCCACGCCCTTAGGGAATGTTAGGCTGCAAACTGGACGGCAGCGACACCGACAGCGGCGCAGGCAGCGACGTGGGCAGCGATTTCCTTGACACGATAGAAAGTATTGAGTTTGTATAAAACCGCGACAAATCGCTCTCACGCCCGCTGGCGGCGTCGAGAACGGCCCAGATTCCCCGCGTCGCCGCCCGCGCCGCTGTCGCCCTCGCTGTCGCTGCCGCCCAGTTTGCAGCCTTATAGGATATCTATCATTATCTATATTCTATCAATAAACGAAGGGATAAAAAGTTACAGTTGCCGTTTTAACAAACTAGCTGTTTCGCGCGGTTTTACCCGCGCCATTTCGAATCCCGCGGGAATATCAGGATAAAAAGTAGCTATTATAAGGTAGGTACTACAAAGAGCTATTCCAGACTATGCTATCACTATGCCAAATTGCATCCAAAGCCGTTGAGCCGTTCTGCCGTGATTGAGGAACAAATATCCATCCATTCATCCAAAATTTCATAATTATAATATTAGTAAGATTATTAAAATTTACTATGTCGTGGTTTAGACAAAATTTGACGAAACTAAAAGGTCAAACTAGGATTTTGTCGAAATGAATATAAAGAAGTTATGAGGCTTTGAATATTTGAGGTTACAGCGCAGCGATGTAGGTCTAGGAACCTGGTTTTAGGTCAAAGCTTCATGGAGAAAGAAAATTTAGTCTGGGGAGAATATTTCCCATGATATTGACCCTCGAGTCCCGGGACTGCGCCGTTCGCCAATCTCCCACAATAGTCACAAAAATGTATTGAAACGGCTTTTTTACGCGTGTAGAACACTACCTCGCTGCTAGTTATATTCGTAACAATGTCTGTCTATGTTAGTTCAATGCGTATTATGAATGCGATTAAGTAAAACACTACTAAATCATAATTCATAAAGAAGTTTAATGCGAATAATTCATTATAGGTTTTGTAAATTAGCTGAAATATGATAATAGTCGTTCGTGATGATCGTAAAATTGTACCGCCTACGCGCCCTTGAGCTATCTTCCCTCGAGATATGATTGCTCGAGGGAAGTCGGGGCGGATTGTTAGAATTTAATCGTGCGATTTTTTTTTATAAAATAACAGACTCTACCCTGTACCCTAGTACGGTACTGTACTTTACCTTTTTAGATAAATACTAATTTTCAAAACTCTACTTACACAGTCATCACTAAAACACATGTTACAAGTAAGTATGTTGCGGAAAATTCAACTTTATTGCCTTTGCTTTACTATCGTAGCAAATCGCCCTGAAATTCTTATTCAACCTCGCAAATATCACTGCAATTTTTTACCTTTTTACACATTTCTTAGAGCTCAGATTTCGCTGGTCTTTCTAGGTGAAGGTCATGTTTTACTACAGTACTAACTTGCTACTTTTACAATACGGCGAAAATTCATTTATCTTCCTTTTTAGACTGTTGAAAGCACAGATAGGTATTCATGAATGGAGTTAATATTTTTTCTACCATAATTGATCTACTATGTCTTTTCATATATGTCTCAATAAACAATCTTTGTTTTTTTTTTTCAATTAAATTTGTCATTTAAAAAAAACAATATAAATTAAGCATTATGTATAACTCTTTGTTCACACTTTTTGTTGTTAAAAAACAAATTAAAAGTACCTCGAGAGGAACAACCCTTCTCAGCTCTGAAACCTTACAATAAAAAACTTTTATTCTAGTTGTTACTTTATTTTTAAACTCGCCTTTACATAAAAAGTCACGTTTAATCTCCAAACAGGGCAACTAATCAATACAATCTATTCAGTAAAACTCCTATACTTTGTCATAACATATTTACACTCTAGAAAACCCCAAACATGGCAAGTATAGAAATTGCTATTATTACTAAACAAACAGCAAAAACTTTGGATTTTGAGCAACTATATTAGAGGAGTTCCTGTTACTCTCCTCCAATTAGAGCTGCATATCTTTAAGACGACTGCTTAATTTTCCACCAAACCATTTCTACATACATGGCTTTATATAAAAAAAAATACTCAAATCGGTTCGTTACTTTGTGAGCTATGATGTGAGATCCGCATACGAAATATCCTTTTGATCTTGAGTTAAAGAAAAAAAAAACAACAGTTTGTTATCCAACAGATAATCCAGCTTAGCTTATTCGACTAGTTAATATTTAAATTTCGAACTGTTAGTTCATACAGCATTAACATTCTCATATAAGAACCATTCATAGTATTCCCAAATAAAAATTTCACTTGCACCTGAACCGTCCGTGGATTTAGTTAACTACTGTTGCCAAATATTCCGATATTTATACTTTTGACGTAATAGTAAATATTTGGGTGTCTGGAAGAAAGCCAGTCCAGACGTCAGAGCTTGGATGCGTCTCCCGACGTAAGGTTAACTAACGATACTAAATTAGAGAGGCCATATTTGAAATTGGCACCAGAATTTACGATATTCGAAAAGCATGAGCACGTGTAGAAAAGAGACGTGTTTTATGAGCTATTGATTTATTGCATAGTTATTAATAAATGGGAAAAACATTAGTGAAAATACCAATCAAAGATTGCTACATGGGAAATGTAATATTGTTTTTGGTTGTCATGGTACTGCAAATGAAAGGTAAAAAGGAGCTTCATTCAAGCGTTAATATCAAAAATTCGAATGCGCTATTAAAGTTTAATATCGTTATTATAAACTTTAATAGCTCTATTTTAAAATCCAATTCAATAATCAATATAAAGTTATCGTGGAATATGTGACAATTAAGAATTGTACTGTGAATGCAATACTCAAAATAAATTTAATTTTCGGTAGTCGAGTTGTGGCAGAGACTGGAAACTCACATTTGTCATCATTCAAAAATAGTTGTCACTCAAGGACTTTTAACGCATACTCATTTAGATATTTTATAATAACACTTTAAACAGCACTTCATAATAATATACCGTAACGACATTACTTCATTTCGTATTACTTTAGACGCCATGACGGATAATTAGTATTTATAACTCTAAAGTTGCCATTTGATCTCCAAACATAATAATCTCCAAAGCAAGGATCTGTTACCATGCATAATGTAGTCCCATTTCAGGAAATAGGGTTGCGGGAACGATTTTCGCTACAGGGTCACAACATTTCAGCCGCATTGCAGGTGCTGTGCTGTATTCCTTCGACCCATTTAGCTGTGTGGAGACAACCCTGGGGAGACGAGGGGCAGCGACTTAAACAAACTAACCATTAGGGACTAGGGCCGCTATTCTAAAGATAGGTATATCGATGTTGATATTACATTACACACAGTACCTACCTATTACATTTTGCGGTATATTGATATTACGTAAGTAAGTGACTTTAAATCGTGAGTGATCACTAGTGATCAGTAATACATAATATATTTTAGTTTATTTTATTGGTTACCGAAAAAGTAGTTTACTAATAAGATATTAAATACAACAATTTATTTCCACGTGAAATATCGTGAACGAAACTACTAAAATCTCGAATTTGCAGTACGAAAAGTAACAAAAAAGAAAGTATTCTTGACCTTAGAAACACTTGAAAAGTTCATTCACATTTTGAGAACTTAATGTGAAATTTTCTAGAAACATTTATTTCGTTTATTTTCTAAAAAACAAAATCAAATCGACTTCCTTCGTAGCTTCAGAATCGGGAACCCCAAACTCTTTGTTAATAAATTAGATGTGGTTAAATTTCATAAATAAGGTTTACATAAGTGGATAAGGATACATTAGGGGATACCCATGAAGCGACTTATGGTGCTTCTTTCCCGCATGATAATACCCGCCGCAAATATTTACGAGCTATTCTTGAATATTGCCACAGCATAATAATATTCATTCGACGATTTCTGTGGCTTCCCGCAACAATCAAGGTCTTGCTTATGCCGTGAAATCTAAATATGTATTTGAGGAAACGTGCAATAGATCAGTGACAAAATAATATTAGAATATTTTTCATGGCTGTTGTTGCTAGAGCTAGTAAAAAGTAGCGTGTTAAACAGAGATTTATGTCATACACGTAGATTAAGTTGAGCTCCTTATTATATTTCTAGGTATATGTACAGTAGGAGCTTTTATTAAAGTTAGCCAAGCTTTATGATTTTATTCGATTAAAGTTACTAGCAAACAAATTTGTTTTATGTTAGGTTAATTGTATTACAGATCTAATGCGGGTTTATTTCTGAACAAAGTTTCTATTAATTTTCTTCAATAAATAATTCGAAGTTATATGTAAAACGATGAACTGTTGTGTTCGTTCTAATGGTTACTAAAAAGCACTTAAAATGCATATTTTAGATTCCAATTCACAACGTAAATTATTAATCTCATCTTGCTTCTTTTTTTTCATAGTGCCGAACTTACTTTTGAAAGATACTATACTTAGTTAATACTGTTGAGTGTACCACCCAGGCCGTCCCCTGCTGGTGTAGTTTTCTAAGCAGCAGGAACCGGCTATAAATACGCTCGCGCGAAACCACTCAACCTCTTGCATTGTCAGCCAATCAGCGACCTATTTGCTAGTTTACGCATCCGCTGGAGACCAATTGTGACAGTTCTAGGTGCGCCATCACCTAATCGGGCTCCGGTTGCACGACACACTGCAATACTAATACAAGATTAAGACTGTGAGACGTAGTTAATAGTAGAAATATGTCCCTGTAACTGCTGACTTAACTTAAATCTTCAAAAATAGTGCGACTCCGTACGTAATCAAGCCGTTGGTTAAGCGGTATAGCAGTGAAGTTAAATGTGTTTTAATAATTGTCATATGATAGTACGTTTTAATAGACAAAATTCTTATCCGTGTGATAGTTCGCTTAACCACGACAAAAAGCGGAAATTAACGTTCTCATGTATTGTTTCAGCATGAGGTCAGAGCGCTGTTGTGTCCGCATGGAAGCGGGCCGGGGTGGTAAGAGGGCGCCCAATTCGCGCCGCTCCCCGGCGGTATGGCCGCGTTGTCGCCGCCGCCCGCGCCCCGCCGCCCGCAGCAAGGCGCCGCGCTGGCGCCGTCCGCGCTAGGCTCGCTGCCCACCGTGCCTGAGAGCGAGCCGCTGCTCACGGCTCCCCGACATGTCCAGTTCGACACCACCGGCCCACCCGCCGCCAGTGTCTGCTCCTCATCCTCCTCGTCGTCCGATGACGACGACGCCTCCATCGCGGAGGCGCGCGCGCCTGACGGCGGCTGGGGATGGGTCGTCGTCTTCGCCTCCTTTATGGTCAACCTGATCGCTGATGGCATCACTTTCAGTTTTGGCGTTTTCTTCCCCCATTTTCTCGAGTACTTCGGCGAGGGAAAGGGCAAGACGGCATGGATCGCCGGCATATTCATGGCCATGCCTCTGCTTTCGGGGCCCATCGCCAGCTTCCTCACGGACCGCTACGGATGCCGACGAGTTACCGTGTTCGGTGCGATCCTCGCCGCGCTCGGCTTCGTGATCTCCGCGTTTGTGGACAACATGGAAACGTTGTTCTTGACTTTCGGTATTATGGCCGGATTCGGCCTCTCTCTGTGTTATGTGGCGGCGGTGGTGATAGTGGCGTATTATTTTGAGAAGAAACGGTCTCTAGCGACCGGTATATCTGTGTGCGGAAGCGGTATCGGCACGTTCATGTTTGCACCTCTGACTAACGTGCTGTTAGACAAGTACGGGTGGCGCGGAACAACCTTGTTGCTGGCTGGATTGTTTCTCAATATGGCAGTCTGCGGCTTGCTAATGCGCGACCTGCCGTGGACGACGACGCTCAACGAGGAGCGCGCGAGAGAACGAAAGCGAAGACGAGAGCGCAAGCGCAACAAGAGACAGAGCTCATCAGCGGGGAGCATCGAAGAGGTGGGAATAGTGGAGGAGGGAGCGGGCGACGTGGAGGTCGGTCGCCGGTCCGAGCCCGCCTTCAGCTCTCTCGTTGACCTGCCGACTTTCATTACCAGAGGTGAAGGTGTGTCATTAGAAGTATTCGAGATGATGTCGAGTCGCGGGCGGGCGTTCGCTCTGCTTGCGCAGTCGTACCCCGGCGTGATGTCGTCGCGGTCGTTCAGCGACAGCGGGCGGCTGCACGAGATCGCGCCGCGGCCGCTCGACCCCGACCTCACGTCGCCCGGCGTGCTGTCGCCGTCCGTGACCTCGCCTATTGCCGCGTCGCCCGGACCCATGTCGCCCACAAGTCCACCGGCGGCCACGGGCTCGTCTCACGAGAAACACGACCTCTGGCTGCGAAGACAAGCATCCACCGGCGGCTCTCATAAGAAAACTCCCGCTTTCCTGAAAGATTTACGAGTCCATCGACACTCGCTAACCTACCGCGGCGCCATGCTGAACATTAACCGCTACAGACTACGCGCCTCCTCCTGCCCCAACATCTTCAGAAACTCCATGACGACCATCGCTAAAGAGAAGGTGAGTTCGATTTTCAAAACATTTCTTATAACCGTTCAAAAAATACATATTTACAGATTACTGATTGTCTACTCTGAACATTGTTCATTCAGCGAGAGAGATGTTTTCAATCCATTGTGTGTAGTTCAGTTGAAAACTAAACAGTAAACCTGTTCTACACACAAAGAACGTCGCATCTTACATAACAAAAATGGTTATTTAAAAATGCTGTAGATTTTAGGCGCGACGAACGCAAAAATCTCAAGTAAGCATTTCGAAAGTTATTATGAGTAAATAATGTTATCTTAACATAGTGTAGATCTGTTAAATTTAACTAGGTAATTGATTTTTGGGAAAATTTATCAATTAACTCTGTAACCAAAGCTAAATGGCAAGAATGTAGCTAGTTGACATGTTTATGTAAAGTTTCCGCTGTCGCGTATCTAGGTCTGTCTGGTATAATGATACCTTAATGATGCGTCGTTTTCACGACTCAAATATATGTTCTAAGTAAGCTTTCCTAGCAATACTTTGAAAGATTAATCTTTTGAGGAATGATAGAAACTACACCATACATCTTTTTGATTACAAAACCCTGACAACCAAGAAATTTACCGTCTTTATATTTTGTACTAACCACTCCTACACATTAAATAAATGAGCAAATCTTGGATATATTTTGGAAGTTGTAGAAGTGTCTTAATTCAACAATAAATGGGTTTATGATAAATGACTTTGTGAGGTTAAAATACTTCCTATATTCAGTTAACATTTTGCGCTGCGTAGGCCAGGTGATTACCCTTTACAAAATATAGCTTTGAAGGTTCCAGAACGACCTCCGAACAATAGCTTCAACTATCGACACGGTTTACTGATTGTGTCAACCTTATACAATTTATATTTTTACTCAGTCACCTCTATAAGGCACGTAACTAAAATAAAGTTAAGCGTATGTTTACAGTTTAATGTTAATACAATGCTTCTATTTTGTTAATTAAAACATACGCTGTACATTTTTGAAACAGAAAATGGCGAAAATTCTGGCGTCCCGTTTGATGGCGACCGGCCAATTTCTATGCCCATCTACAACACAAGAGACATTTTGGGTGAATATTTCTACCAATTTGCAACATCGCTGCATGTACCCACAACGTACCATTAACTACCATGGGTTCTTTGTAACGGGTATACTGTACAAATAGGCTATCAAACAGGGACATATATATTTTTGTATCATTTTAAAGGATCATGAAATTTTGGCCTAAATTTATTAATATTCGCCAAATATTAAAGACATCTTTGAATGAATCATCACCATTATTAGCATGAATACTTTCAAATAAGTCTGCTCTTTAGTAGCTACTTTTAAAATCTTCAAAGTTACGTACCATGTATCAATTAAACCATTTATGGCAACATCTCAACTATGATCGAACACTCAACATTTAATGGGATACATTTTTGAAGTTATTTTCTGGGCTATGGGCAATTATGTTATAAGTAAAGCGTTTTTATGTAGTGTAATCGTTCCTATACCTAGTGGAATTTGAAAGCAATGTGTTTTGTTAGTGTAGGAATGGTCCTAAGAAGCGTGTCAACCAAACAGCTAATTGACTCGCATTTGGCGATAGGCTGTTTCTATACGAGAGTGACGATCCCAAGTTACTCGAAGTCTCATAAAATATTGTTGCCAAATGGTTATATCTAGAGCTTGCATGCTCAAACTTCGTCTTCGGTCATCATTTACTATCATCATAATCAAGACACTATCTACAAAGGAATTCTCCAAGGATCTCTGCTTGTCTAGCGCTGCTCACAACGAACGTCCACCAGCGGCCTTGATCACATTGCCTGCTCACCGTCTTCCACTTATCTAAGATATAAATCGACCATTCCTGCACTGACAGAAACCGTTTTACTTATAACATAACAGCTTCGGGATCATAATGACCAGCTTTACCTCACTAAACCCTTACTCCTGCAACTTCCAGGTGCAATGGTACGCTGGTCTCTGGGACTTCTGGGACCTGGTGGTAGACGTGATGGACTTCTCCCACTTCAGAAACCCTGCGTTCCTGGTGTTTGCCATCTCGAACTTTCTGCTTTACATGTGGTACGATGTGCCGTACGTGTATATCGCTGATAATGCTATGAACGCCGGGTACAATGAGTCGGAAGCCAGTATGCTGATCTCCATTATAGGGATTGTGAATATGTTTGGTGAGGTAAGTTGAGAAGTTTTTACTTTTTTACTATTTTTTCATTTATTCTAGAGAGATTTTTGCTTGGTGGTAGGATCCCTTATGGGTCTGCCTGGCTAGCGACCACCCTTTATATAAAGTCTGCCGCCAAATGTTACCGCCCCGGCGGTAATGTGTTCCGGCAATATTGTATAAAGAGCCAGTTCCTTCCTAAACCCGTGTGCTTTCATCTTCGACCTCATCGTCACTTACCATCAGGTGAGATTGAGGTCAAACGCGGGTTTATTCACCTATAAAAAAAAAAAAAAAGATCAGATTTAGATCCTAGTAGTATATTTGCATGATGGATCTTTTTTTACCCTCAATATGGATATTTTTTTAGTTCATGTATATTTATTTCCACACATAATATCCGTATGGTTTTGTTCCTAAATATCTCTAGGTCGCCCAGTTTTTGAGCTACGTATTATGATGTGAATAAATAATTCGCAGCACTTGGATGAAAAAATAATTTTATGCCACCGTAAACTATGTAATAACCTATAATCCTTGTCGAATTAAGAATATACCGACGTATCGGAATATTTTTTAGCTGTAGGTATATCTAATTCAGTGTGTGGATTTGAAAATCATGTTAGAGAGAGACATCGCGATGTATTGTTACCATATTTGCAAACGATGGAAGAAACTACGAATAAAAAAGTTTTCATTTTCATTTCACTTCATTTTCATTTTCGAAATAGGTATAACGCGCCTAGCGTCGTCGTATCAAAATGTACGTTTCACTTTAATTTTTCTTTAATTTATCTTCTTAACTTCTACATAAAACACAAAACCTACAATATTCTACTATACAAGTTGATATAATTAATAGTTCCTGAGATGAAAGGATCATGATAGACAGCCAGACAAATAAAGTCGCAAATTGAGGCCTCTGTACCTACTAGTTGTATTATTTGCAAAGAATTACAATACTATTGTCTTAAGTTTTCACGATTCATAACTTAAATAAAACTACTTTTTAACCGGATTAATCCCGTATAATTTATATTTTACATTTACTCGACGTTTCGGTGTCTTTGTAGACACCGAAACGTGGTCACGACACCGTGGTCACGAGCGAGTTAAAATGTAAAATATAAATTATACGCGATTAATCCGGTTAAAAAGTAGTTTTATTTAAATTACAATACTGTTTTAAAAGTCAAAAATAGTATTAAACTACATTAGGTTCCTTTTTTTAGACTGTATAGCTTAAATATCCTTATCTATATCAGCATTAGATGCTGACCTTACTTTATATATCGATTCGTGCTATCTAAACGACGACGGCCTTTTACCGGTACTATCTAGATTGGATATAATCAGCGCATGCAAAGCATTAAAAACCGTGGTCACCCGCATTCTTTTTATTTATACTTAATGGTATACATAAGGGAAATCATTTAAATAACCTTGACGTGGTTTGTGGCACGGATTGTGGCTGACATAGTAATTTAGAAGGCAACTTAGATTTTAAGAGGGGAGTAATTCTATTTAAAAGAAGTCTGTTTAATTAGCACCCTCCAATACGGTTTTAAGGTCGCTGTTTCATTGATTTTTCGTCACTCGCAGTCAGTCGCTCACTTAACTAAAACAGTAAGCCAAATTCATTATTTGTATCACCTAAAATTTTTATTTACAGTTACTCGATTAAATACTGCCCTATAAATAATACAGAGATAGTTAAATATATTGCTATACAGGTTACAGAGTACAAATGGCGGCTAGTTCTAGTCTATACATACCCAAAACTTTTCTGAAGGGTAACGAAAAACTAAAACACGATATATGTTCGTGTGGTTTCTATTTTTTTGAAAAGAGATTTTTTAGTTTTTTTTTGAAAAGAGTAGAATTGAGAAACTATTATTTTGTTAAAATTACTTGTAAAGATAATAATGTTCAGAAAATTGTTCCTAAAATCGTTAACATTAAATTGTCACCAGTAAAACAAATACTTCTTATCATTGACATACACATACCTATCGGACTGAGATTTTACAGTATCTTATCTCCGTTACGAGCTATGAATATTGTTTAAAAACGCGTCAGATCTTGGGTGAAAAGTCAATTATGAGTAGGTACATATATTTATAAATGCCGAAATCGTTGTTTCCAAATTCCCGAATCATCCCACGGGACCATATGACCGTAATAGGTATTCTTTACAGACGTCTCTTGGTCACAAGTTCCAGAGTCTGTATTTAATTTAGTATAACCGTGAAAACTTACGACAATATGAATCCAAAAACTACTCGATGGATCGCCCAGTTATACAAGGTGTTCCTGTTGATTTCCCATAACTTTGAGGTTTTGGTCCTTACTAAAAAATAATACTATTTTCCAAAGAATATGTGGTTCAAAACCGCATACTTTCCAAGATATCATCAATCTAAATATAATTAGTTCATAAATTTTCACCCTTGTAAAATCTCTGTAACATTCATTCAATAGACGCGTGTCACGGAAGCCATACAATAAAAAACAAAAACATTTTAAACGTTGCATTCAATGTACAACGCAAAACGTTGCGAACTGTACCTGTGCATAGCAATAAAAAAAGGGATAGAAAATTCCACGTTGTCATACTTCGCTTAAAGGTATTTTACATAAGATGTATATGAATAAATAAAAACAAAAAAAATTGCAACATTATTCACATGTAGTTTGATTCTATTACATGGTCCCATTAATACCCTACATTTATGGGAAATCAAACGGAACACCTTGTATATAAATAATATTTGCGTTCAATAATGCTTAATCATTCTTAAATAACTGAAAAAATATGCTAGATAAAATCACCCGACCAGGACTCGAACCTGGGTACCTCTCGCTGGCCGGACGAGTGCTCTTCCACTCCCAGCAGCTCAGTTGGAAGAGCACTCGTTCGGCAAGCGAGAGAGGTCCCAGGTTCGAGTCCTAATTGAGTGATTTTATTAAACATATTTTTTCAGTTATTTATGTATAATAAATAACTGAAAAAATATGAACTTGTATAGTATGTAATGCGTCTGTCGTATATTAATAACAAAATATACAGTTTCGGCACACGTCATTCCATTTCGGTAGCATACCTAGCTACACAGTACAAGCTGAGTTGTGTGTCCATTAGTTGCTGCAGTACACATTTCATTTCATTAAGTTTAATGACGCGTAATGCGGTGTAGGGTGCTGTGAACAATAAATGTATTTTTACTTATTTTCACTCTTCACACATGGTCCGTTTTACTGGATACCTTTTTTGTATCGTAAATACTTATACTGAATACTGTGCCATATGTGAACTAATACAACTCCATGCGCCATCGATGAAAAAAAAAACGTATCCGGTAAAATGTATCCAGTAAAGCGGATCATGCGTGAACGGGCTGTTACTCATGCAAGGAGTGATTAATCAGCAAGGTTTAAAATAAAATGAAGTTAAATAAAACACTTTTTAACCGGATTTATTGCGTATATTTACATTTTAAATTTATATAGTATGAATAATAGTATGAATCGCGAAAACTTAAGACAATATTAAAATGAAGTTTTCCAAAATTTGCTGAAATACGTGGGTGGTCTGAAAAGTTTCCAACCTAACAATGATACAAGATTTTTTTTCTTAATTTTTTTATTTATTTTTCTACATAGTCTCCTTGTAAGTCTACACACTTCTCCCAGCGATGCTCCCATCTCTGTAACCCGTCCAAATAGTACTCGGCGTTTTTCTCTGCAAAATAATTGTTCACAAAGGTGATTGCCTCCTCATTTGACGAAAATCTTTGTCCTCCGAGCGCAGTTTTTAGATGAGGGAACAAAAAGAAGTCGCTTGGGGCCAGATCTGGTGAGTAAGGCGGATGGTCAAGCAGTTCAAACCGTAACTCGTGGATTTTTGCCATGGCAACCGCTGAGGTGTGAGACGGCGCGTTGTCTTGGTGAAACAGGATTTTCTTTTTCTGCAAATGTGGCCGTTTTTCCGCAATTTGTGCCTTCAGCTCGTCAAGTAATGATGCGTAGTATGCTCCTGTAATGGTTTTTCCTTTTTGAAGATAATCGATTAAGATAACTCCATGACTATCCCAAAAAACAGTCGCCATCACTTTCCCAGCCGAAAAAACAGTTTTTGCTTTTTTTGGAGCTGGTTCCCCCCTTGCAGTCCACTGTTTTGACTGTAGTTTTGTTTCGGGCGTATAATGGTGTATCCAAGTTTCATCTACAGTAATTAATCGGCGCCAAAACTCGGATTTATTGCGCCTAAACTGCGCCAACAGAGCCTTGGAAATGTTCATTCGAACACGTTTTTGTTCTAACGTGAGCAAACGCGGCACCCAACGCGCGGACAGCTTTCTCATGTCTAAATCTTGTTTTAATATGTGACAAACACGTTCTTTGGACATTTTCATAACCTCTGCTATCTCTCTCACTTTAATTCGGCGGTCGTCTAACACCATTTCGTGAACTTTAGCAATGTTATCGTCAGTAGTTGCAGTTTTTGGACGTCCCGAACGTTCATCGTCTCCCAAGCTCTTACGGCCACGTTTAAATTCAGCTGCCCAAAATTTCACTGTGGTAAATGATGGTGCAGAGTCCCCATACACAGAGTCCAACTCATTTTTGATTTGCGTAGGCGTATTGCCTTTCAAAAACAAATATTTAATAACAGCTCGATACTCAATTTTTTCCATTTTCACAAAAACACTCACATGTACTCACTCAAACGACTGTCAACTAAAAACTGCGCGTCCAAAATGGCCAAAACTTTGGCGAGTAACCT
This sequence comes from Stenoptilia bipunctidactyla, assembly GCA_944452665.1. NCBI lineage: Eukaryota > Metazoa > Arthropoda > Insecta > Lepidoptera > Pterophoridae > Stenoptilia > Stenoptilia bipunctidactyla. Next base: position 4,180,178 of record OX101730.1, read on the forward strand.
GTCAAAAGATGCACAACTACATTCACTAGCTTTTGTTGACGAGTGGCGCCATCTTTGCGTTAAGGTCGGAAACTTTTCAGACCACCCTGGTAAGATGATGACCGATCAAGATATCGTAAAAATTCTGTTTTACTCTGTAACCCGTAACAAGTGTAAAAAACCATAATAGTACGTACGATTGTATTAGGTATGATAGGAGATTAATAAATCAATCGAAATATAGTATGTAAAAGGCCGAAAGATAAAGAAAGTGTCGTCAATTTGCATTTGAGGTAAAGTTAAGTTAAATTCTTAAATAAATTATCATATCAAAATGTAATTTGTGATAAAATGGTAACTTATCAGTTAGGTGACGATTTTAGAAGGCCTTAGATACTAGGCAACTGTGATTCCTTTACTCGTGTCGCTTTATGTTTAATTTATTACCTTTATTTTATTAATATATTATTATTTATTATCGTAATCATGTTATAATAGGACACAAATGGAATGCCTCTTTAGATTTACGTACTTAGGTACGTAATAATTTTATCTTAAATATTACCAATATCCTGTGATAAAATGCTTTGTAATCTGTATTGCGTTTAGATAATAAAACAAAACGTCTGATGCTATCTCTTGCATTAGAGCTAGTATCTACTAAGCTATAATATTTTTAGCTGTTCTCTTGACTTAACAGCATTTTCAAAAACAAGGGTATAGGTAGACCCTATAATTTGCCCAATTTCAGCCCAATTAAAATAACATGTGTCCAAAACAAGAAAGTTTGAACCCGCAAAACACATGTTTTTAAATAACTACCGCCACATTTATCCAGTGCCTTAGTACCTAAACTTCCCGGTAGGTATAACACATATAACGTTATCTTGACCCATTTTGACGTCTTGATAAACGGCCATGCGCCCTCGAGCGTGTATTTAACGCTTTGCTTATGTAATGAGTATTATCTATTCAGTGACAAAGTGTAGATAGGAGTTGCGATCTGACACGAGGAACCCAGCTTGTTCCGCAGAAGTCTTTAGGGGTTTTTCTATTGCGAAAATTATAAATATACTCAGTTTATTGCGTGTAGAGTCTTCAATTAAACAATATACATAAATATAAACTGATGTACTCGTAGTTTTAATTATTCACTGGGTAGTATACACTTGTGGCATACTTAAGTGTTTAAAGTTTAAAGTTGCAACCTTAAAAACCTGGGGAAAATTCTATGCTAAGAAATAACTTTTGGACGCATTTAGTCCAAATCGCACTATTCGCGGTTGGTCCAATTCGCGGTTGATCTTATTCGCAGTTGGTCCAATTCGAGATTCATAGTCAAAGGAATCATAAGTTATTAATTCTTAATATTGTCTTAAGTTTTCGCGATTCATACTATAAAAATATACTACTAAAAAAATAATTAATTATGAAGAATTAATAATAAATAAAACACTTTTTAATCGGATTTATCGCGTATATTTACATTTTAAATTTTCGCTCGTGACCAAGGGGTCTGAAAAGACACCGAAACGTCGAGTAAAAATGTAAAATGTAAATATACGCGATAAATCCGGTTAAAAAGTGTTTTATTTATTATTAATTCTTCATAATTAATTATTTTTTTGAATATTGCAAATCGTTCATTTTATCCACGAATGGGTACTTACATACAGATAGTATCTGCTGTTTTTTAACGATAAGTTGTTTTATTTCTGTGCGCGAACTCTATCCTATGCTCTATTCTTGAGATTCACGAATTTCAGATACTAGCCAGTCCATATAAACAAATCCTTCAGCATATTTTTTAAATACACTAATAGTGCCACATAGTTTGTTTAGTTCACGTTTCGTACACAACATATAGACATATTGTCTGTAAAAACTTGTTTGGCTTCCCTGCTTGAAATCGGCATTGTGCATGTACAAATTCTTGATATGATATTTCAAACAACTTCGAGAGTTAGTAATTCATTCGGTAATGTGATTACTATAGTTACATTAAATTGCAATTATAATAATTATTTCTTAAGTTCACACCACACTTTCTAACTCTAATTAAGTTTCGATAAAAACCTGAGTTATGGAAACTAGAAAATAATAATTATTGTCACAATATGTAGTCCTTATATATATGTAAGTAATTTACGATTTCTGAACTTGAGAAATGGAAAGTTATTAGAAATTTAATAGCCATGATTTGATAGTAAAAACCGTCCAGTATCTAAAAGAGGATGATTATTTCAAACGATCTAAAAATAGAAAAAAACTTTGTCAACCCAAAAACAAACTTAATGACATAGAAATACGATTCTAATTTCAGATTCTCCTCGGCTGGATAGGCGACTGGGAATGCGTTAACCCATCGCTAGTCTACGCGGTCAGCATGGTTTTCTGCGGCGTAGTAACCACGATAATGCCGCTACTTAGCTCCTACTGGGCAGTGGCGACATCTGCCGGCGCTTTCGGAGGGTTTATAGCAGCGAATTACTCCTTGACGAGTATTATACTGGTGGAACAGATCACGTTGGAGAAGTTCACTAACGCTTATGGCTTGTTGCTGTTGATGCAGGGCGTGGCCAATTTGATTGGACCTCCTTTGGGCGGTGAGTGGTTATTTTTAAGTTATCTTATTTTATTAAAACGTAAGGACGTTTGTCTTCCATGACACCTGATGGTAAGTGATCATGTAGAATAAGGAACCTATTCAATTGATTCTTAGAACCAGAACTATAGTCAGTAAAAACAAACGCAGGCGACCCGTATCAAAAGGAAGTCTTCAAATAAAAGTTAATAAAATTGCAACTGCTACTTTCAAAACGCATGCGAGAGGAAATATTCTTGGCATATTTTAACAAAATTGTTCATTACACAAATTAATATAGGAAGGGTACCTATACTATTTGTCTAGGACTTGAAAAATACTTGACAAACACAAAGCAGCTTATAGTGCGGGCTACTGTTAGGGTTGCCAAACATACTGATTTTAACAGTATCATACTGTTTTTCACTACACTAAACTGTTTACTGTTGAACAAAAATAAAGTATACAAAATACTGTTTTCAGCATAAAAAGCTAAACACTTTATATGTTAGACTTTATTTAAGAATTTGTGCAAGAAACGCTAAATATATGTGTGTAAAAAAATTTATAAATCGAATACTGTTTATTTTTCCAAAATACTGTTTGATATACTTTTCCGACTCAAATATACTTTATTTCTTTAAAAAAAGTTGACAACCCTAGTAGCTACTGTCATGTTACACCCAAGAGGTTTACATTCAACTTAAATTGGCAAACAAAACTAGGTACCTTCTTACATACCTTACACCTTTTTGGTGTCATACATGGCGGTGTCATCGAGGACATACTTCATTTTTTGGTGGAGTACGATTGTGTCCTCATAGCTGGAATGCTTCCTTTGAACCTCTACGGAGGAGAATTTAACTGTCTTAGAAAATTAGCAACTTTTATACTGTTAAAACCTCATTTAAAAACAAATTAACACTTGCTCATATCTATACTCTGGCAAATAATTCAATGCAGTAAAATGACAGTTCCAGTGTGCCCACTTTCGGGAAGAAAAAAATAGTGATGCGGTTTGGGTGAATTAATGTAATTATAGTTAAACATTGCAAGAAATTATCTCAATCGTTGTAATAATTGTTGTAAATCCAACGGAATATCATTTTATTGGAATATAGCTACGTAAAATAAATAAATGCCATTTTTAGAAGCCTCCAATACGATTCTAATGTAACGGTGACGGCACTACAAGGTTATATTGTGGAAATTACTGTCAGTGTCATAAGAATCATTTGAAAACAATTCTACTATAGTTTTCAATAATAATATGAATGGAAAAAAAATGTTTTGGTTCACAAGATGTGACTCCCGCTGGTAGGATCCCTTTAGGGTTCGCTTGGTTAGCTAACATCCTTCATCTTGCCACCAAATATAGGGTCTTTTTTATGAGGATCAAAATATTTTAAGAGAAGGTTAAAATTGATGGGAGGATTCAATTTACGAAAAAAAAAAAATTTTTTTTTGATAGGTAAATTGACATTTTTTAATTCTCATAAGTTAACAACAATTTAGTTGAATCTGTTATTTACGATTAATGGCAAGAAATAAAAGCGTTTTTCCAACTACATATTTCCATTAAGAAATACGTTAAGCCCCGATTTTTTTATAGTCAGAAAAAAATTATAACTTAAAACAAATGTAAAATTTCAATTAAAAAAAAAATATATACACATATTTTTGTCATAAATTGAATCCACACATCATTCTTAACCTTCTCCTTAAATATTTTGATCGTCAAAAAATGACCCTGTATTAGCGTTCCGGGCGTGATGTGTTCCGGCAATGCTTTATCCAGAGACTGTTCCTTTATAGTCGTGTGTTTCAGAATACTTCAGATTCAATTCAAACGCTGGTTTAGTGTAGAATAAAAAAAAACTATTTGTAATAAAAATGATGAAGTTAGTTTCCTTCTAAGATCATAATCACTAATTTTCGTTCCAAAATAGACTTTTCATTTTTGAATACCTCCATTGAAAAAACAATTATACAAGGTGTTCTTTTTGATATCCCATAACTTTGAGGTTTTGTTCCTTACCAAAAAATAATACTTTTTGCCAAAGAATATGTGATTCAAAAGTGTATACTTCCCAAGATATCATCAATCTTAATATAATGAGTTCATAAATTATTACCGTTGTAAAATCTCTGTAACATTCATTCAATATACGCGTGTCACGCCATACAATAAACAACAAAAACATTTTAAATGTTGAGGAACGTCACATACAATTTACAACGAAAAGCGTTGCGGACTGTAACTGTGCATAGCGATAAAAAAGGGATAGAAAATGCCACGTTGTCATACTTCGCATAAAGGTGTTTAACATAAAGATGTTTTGATTTAATTGAATTGTTTTGTATGAAAAATAATACCATAATTCATTTACATGTTAGTTGATTCTACTACATGGTCCCATTAATATCCTGGAGCTATGGGAAATCAAGCGGAACACCTTGTATTTACATTGATCACTAAAGCTATAAAACATCAATTTCAGGTTGGGTGTACGACATGACGGACTCCTACGACCTCTCCTTTTACCTGGCTGGCGTTTTCATTGGGATCTCTGGAATTATCCTGGTAATCCTGCCAGCATATGGGCAGGTCCGACGTTACAACGACATGAAAAAGCGAAGACAGAACCAAGAAAAAGTTGCGAATGGCGAAGTCAAGGCTAATGGAAAGATAGTAGCCTAGATTTGTGACGTTTTGAAAAAGTATAATATGTGTGGTGCAACTTAAAGTGATAAAATATAAGTGAAATAGTGAAGACTTCTTGTGATTTGATTTTAAATATCAGGGTTTTAAATTAAAATGATGTTTTAAGGGTTCACTTCAAATAACATTTAAAGGCAGACTGGTGCCTCTTTTTATTTTGTCTGTGTCTAAATGGTTCAATAAGACCTAATGAGAATTTAAAAAGTGCTGGTAACGTAAGCAGCCATTGAATTGTTATAAAACTTATCAACACACATCCATTTTGATGTAAAAATTACTAAACACCTCATAAACATTTTAAAATCTTAGATTACACTCAATTTATGTGTTTTTATTATTTTGACTATAACAATTAAGTTAGAAATAGTTGATTCTATGAATAAGAAATGCTTTTGGAAACAATTGACCTTAGTTTCATATAAAAATTGTAAGCAACACTAAAATGGTGGATATTCAAGTATTGTAAACCTAGCATATAGGTTGTGTATAGCAAATTTAAAAATAAGTCACGACGATGGTGCGTTTGAGCTCATGGCCTAGAGGTATTCTAAAATTATGGCCATTAAAATTTGAATGCTCAAGTAGGTATACTTGCAAGCAGTTTGATTATATTATTTCTAAGAATAGATGAACAAATAACCTATAAAAGTTAGATAGTAGCTAGACACACGAAAACTACCAGAAAGTTATACTAGGAATATAAGAATAATTAAGACATTAATATTTTGACAGCATGTTAACACTATGTCTTAAAATATTTGAAATATTTTATTTCTTTTGTATGATATGAAATACAAGAGGCTACGAAGTATCTTTTCCTTAGAGAAAACCTTTTAATAGTTTTGAGAGTTAACTTTTAAGATAATCAGTGTAGAAGTAGATGGTAGAAAAATCAACATAGAGTAAAAATTACAATAAATTTATTCAAATTTTAATAATTGGTGCGAACGACTCAAGTCTTATTTCATAGAAACTTAGGAGTCAAGTTGTTACCATAGAATGCTCTTCATTTAATAGTTCAATGAAGAGCTTCTGTTATTTAAGTGACTTTGTACAAAATTAAGCAGTCTTTATTGAATGAAGAAAAATCTTTTTTAAGTAGCTGTTTTTGCATTAGACTTGAGTCTTTGTATAGAAAATTATTGAGTTTTTACATGATAAATATAAACACAAAGATAAATGATTGCTCCACTGTGTGCTTCAACTAAAACCAATAAATATAAACCATTCTGAATTTGGCATACCCAAAGTAATCTTCAAGTAAGCAGTGTGTGAAAAGATCAATAGTCAGTTTCTACTACAATTTTGTGGTATTATCTTTAATTCAGTGGTACCTAATAGGAGTGCAGCGTGGACCAATCATTCATTTATTATAAACACAAAAGAAAAATGTCTTTTGAAAATCACAAGCTATCTGTACATAACAAAATGTGAAATCAACAAGTATCACCAAAGACTGCCTCTATCAATTCAGTGATTTAGAATATGTAAAGATCTTCCTCATAGATTAGATATAAATTAGTCTAAACTGAATCCTATAATATATTGTTGACATATATGCTTATAGCAGTAGTGTATTACTGGAATTTCATAAATTTATAGTTTCACTCATATTTAAGTAATATTTACTCATGTATAAGTATTTGTTTGCACACTTAAACTACCTTAACTTACTTTTGCTTTGAAATCCTAAAAAAAATATGCATAAAAAGTATTTAGTATTTTTGAAAAGCATAGGAAACGTAGATATTTAGCTGAAGTTCTTAATTATAAGAATCAACAACTCCCAAAATTGAGATATCATTTTCTTATAAAGATCCTTTGACATTCATATTTCAAAAGATTTCAATCACTCATTATTGTATTGGGAGTAAAGTTTAATAAAAACTTAAATATCGCGCATTAAATAATTAATAACCAACGAATTTCCATACTCAATATTTAGAGACGTCTTGCATTTTAAGATCTTATGCAGCCTGTACATAAATATTTCAGTTGGTAGTTATGACGAATGGTACCCAAGCACTGAAAGCGAGGTCCTTTATTTAGAGGAGTAACCCCAATTATACTGTGATACAACCAATAAGGGTTGTGACCACATATAATACACTTGTGACTTGCTATAAATATGCTTAACATGCAACAGACTTGTAAAGCAACATACTCATGAGTCCCAGCTGTTTTAGCTTGACTCAACACAAGATCATCAACACTTACTATTTATTATATAGAATAGATTAGAAGGCAAATGTTTTATTTTTTAAGTATTTAATGACGTATGTGACATGAAGGATCAAGCACCAAATAATTTTGTAAATATTGTTAAGTAGACCTTTTTCGAATTTTACCCCGTAGTTTAAAGAATAAGTAACAAAGAAAGATTTAAAAGTGAAATACAAATAGGTGCGGCATTAAAAGCATGTGTTTTGCAGAAAGTAATATTTAGATTTATTTTTTGGATTTATAACATATTATGATGCGGAACTACATTCTTAATTCTATGATGCGGTGCTATCATAGTATTGTTTGAGTATGATGGAGACATCATTTCTATCCCTTGGGTTTGAAATTGTACTGTTTTGTTAATACAAACTGAAAATTTAGGTAGAATTTAAGATGCATATGCTGTAACATATACAACTTCTACAGAAATTCATGATGGTTGCATATTTACCTTTCCGACATGAAAGTTTATGTATTGAATCTTATATCTCTGACACCAAGTAGCAATCATTCTATTTAGATGTCTGAATGTTTTAGAGAATTTGGATTTAGTTATAGTTTGATGTGTAAACTGGTAATGTGATATTTTAATAATTATAATAGTGTTAAGCAATTTCATTGTTTTTCAAGAGCATTTGTGAACGAGTCTTATGTTGATATCAAGTAAAATAAAGTACTAAATATGGACCATCCAATAATATTTCTCTATAGTAACAACTTATTTACTTGTAATACGAATTATACGTTAAAGCATGGTATCAATAAAAAAAGATATTTAAAGAATTATATTTGTAGTTTTTGCATGCTCAAAGAATTTGTAAAAAAACTTTGTTTTCTGGGTGGTCCCTGCACACTCGGCTAGAATTAAAGCAATAATAATTTCAACTGATACCTAGAGTTGTATAAAATGTGCTATAAAAGAAACATCACGTTTTTATACATTCAGATCAATCTTAGTTTGATTGTATTTTTGTAGTGTATAACAAAGGCATATGGTTATTTATTTGTTTTGTATAAGAAATGGATTCAAAATAAGCAATAAATATAGAAGCAAAGACATCGAGTTAGTGATGTATCAAACGGGTATATAAAATGTATTATATAATATATCTTGCCTAGATGTATGAAACTGGAATTTCTGTATAACTGTATACATTTTGTGTTGTCCTTAGTAAAATTCTTTTTCTTTTTTATTTTGGTTTTATTTATATTAGCAGTAGTTTTGTTTTTGTTTTATTATTTTTATTATTTAACGGTTAATATTTTTGCACTGTTTTACATGTAAAGTTCACAATTTTCGTAGCAATAAGAAAATATTCAAAAGTTCAATATTCTTTTGTAAATTATACACACATAGTAGTTCATCAATTTATTAACAATAATTTACATTATTCAGATATACATAAGTACCTACATTTTGAATTATAGTGCCTATAACAACATAAATTAATTAAAATAAAACCTATAAAACATTTAAATGTGATAATCTATTCTACACACAAACATTTAACTATGATAAAAAACGTTTTAGTTCGTACATATTCTAAATAGTTTATAGATTTAAGATTTCATAACATAAAGATAGAAAGTTTCCGAATTCCATTACTAACCTGCTATGATTTGGCACTTAAACGAAATACTTTTAATAAATTACTAAAATATGTTATAAAACTTATATAATTGCTTAAAACTTATATAAAACTTATATATGTATTTTCATCAACATAATTATAGTGCTTTTCAATCTTCTGTGAAACCATTTTAATTTATAAAGGTAATGGTAAGAATGTTTGTGAGTTTGGGATTTGGAGAGGCGGGCAACAATTATGTTTAAACATTTTGTTTGTCTGAATAGTCATAAAAAGTCAGATAAAGTGGGTTAATCAGCCTTTGACCAACAGACTTGGCCAACAACTTGACCACCGTCTTACAGGAGTTCATTAACACCAATCATCTGACACCCATCTACCCGAACTGACCAGATTGGTCACAAACCATTATCCTGGGTTGAGATCCACAGAACTGCAGAAAGCACATAGTTATGGAGATTTTCATAAACCGAATAAATAACCTATACATGGTGGCACAACGTTGAACATATGAAAATGGGGGGTAGGTGTGTTGGTCTGTAAACTAATCAGCACGAAAGATTTTGCCTAGGACTCAAGTTTTTTTTTTAAAGTTTTTTTTTCATATTTTTGGATTCTTTTGCTTGTGTATTTTTTAAACCCGTCTAAATTTTTGTTTACAATGGCAGGTACATTTTTTTTTATTACAATTTAGGTGTTTGGTAAGTTATCTAAACATATCCATAGAAAGCTCACAAGTCATCTCTCGCGTAAATGTAACGCAAAGTTGAGTTTCAAAAATTTTTCTTGCCTTTTTTGTGTTTGAGGGGCCATTACTTTAATTCTACAATTTAATTCTGCAATGTACAATACAATGTAAGTACATCTTTTTAAAAGGACCAATCACCTTTATTGTAATAAAGCAATAAAAAATACCTGTCCTTGAAAAACAAAATTTTAGACGGGTTAAAAAAGTACATAAGCGAAACAATCCAAGAATATGAAAAAAAAAATTAAAATAAACTTGAGTCCTAGGCAAAATCTTTCTTGCTGCTTGGTTAACGGACCACGCCTCCCACCCCCCTTTTTCGTATGTTCAATATTGTGCCGAAAACCCTGTATATTAATTCTAAATTGATAGTGAGTTAAGGCACCAAGTGCATACCTGTAGTAAAAAATGGTCTATTTAAATTCCTTGAATGTGCAAGGTAAAATGAAAAGGGATATTTTTTAGACGTGTGATAAAAAAGATTTCTATATGACGTCAAAAATTTGCAAAATCTCAGATGGAACAAAGCATTGTCAACAAAAACATGGCTAAATAAAACATATGTATTTAGAAAAATCCAAAATATCCTGAGAAACGTTAGTAATGATTAGGACTAGGATTGACCAGGAGATTAACTACAGGTAAGTACTTCGTCATCAGCTCTATTCGTTTAACCTAGAAGGTAATAAATAAAAATGATGCTATTTTGTTATCCATGCCTTTGAATCGAAACTAATCTAACGATAACAAGTGCCATATTAAGAAATGCTTTTTGAAGTAACCGGGTATTAAAACCTATGTGTAAATGACATGTTCTTCTTGACTTTCTATTTAGGCAGTTATTTAACAAAATATATTTAACGTATGAACACTGTATTCATTAAACAATTTCTTAAACTACCTATGTATTTACTTATACTTTCTATATTAGCTAGTATTGATAGATAAGTACACTCAACATATTAAAATGCCCTTTATAAAAGATACCTCATTTTAGTATTAGTGATTCAATAAATTGAAATTAAATCTTATATGTAAGAGGATTTGTAAAATTTAAAATTATGGGAAATAAAAGTTACGACACTCAAATTAAGTTTGTTTTTATTTTTATACCTATTTAAGTTTTAAGGGTTTACCTTAAATAAAACACTTTTTTAACATCAAAAATACGACTGTAGTGTAAAATGTGTAATAGTAGATACTAATAGTAACTTCTTGACCGGATATTTTCGCGTATAACGTATAGTATCATACTATACGTTATACGCGAAAATATCCGGTCAAGAAGTTTATTATACCTACGGACTAATATACGATTAGGCTGCAAACTGGACGGCAGCGACAGCGGCGCGGGTAGCGACGACGCGGGGAATCTGGGCCGTTCTTGACGTCATGCGCCAGCGGGCGCTCGAACGATTTGTAGCGGTTTTATACAAACTTTCTATCGTGTCGCGGAAATCGCTGCACGCGCCGCTGTCGCTGCCGCTGCTGTCCAGTTTGTAGCCTTAGACGAAAACAGAACTTGTTTCCGTAATGTGGTGGGTATTCCAAAAAGTCGAAATAAGAGCTTTGGCAGTTCCTTTTTGATACGGGTCGCCAAGGTTTGGAATGAACTGCCTGCGTCTATTTTCCCTGACCAGTACCTATAGTCCTGGTACCTACTTTGAAGATTCGATTAAATACTTAGGTTTCTCGTTCATGGACGTGTACCACCTGATTTTTCATGTTCACTTACCATCAGCTGTCATGGAACACAAACGTGACATCCTTGATTTATAAAAAGATGCGGATGACATCATTCTCATGATTTAGCCCGCGTTTGGCGTCATTCTTACCTGATGCTAAATGATGATGAGGTCCAAGATGACATAGCACACCGACTTAACCCTTTACCCGCCAGACTTTATATCAGTTGTGTGTCGTGCTCCCAGCACCAAGCACAGTAAATCTAAAAATAAATACCTACAACAAATAGGGATGTTCAATGGTAGATCGATATATCGGTCCTAGCTTCGCACGCTTCAAATTCTATCTTAATAGTTTCAACTGTTAATTTTCTTTAACACATTTTTTCATTTATTTAAGAGTAGGTAATTAAGCATTTTAAATGTAAAAAATTTAAAATATTATTAAACATTGCAATGCTTCACTTTAACTGAGATTCACAATTTCTGTAAAGAAATTGGTCTCGGGTGGTCTTAGCTGCAAAGCTATACCATTAGATGGAGCTACGTTAGCGATATAACGTAAAATCAAAAATGTGTTAAGTAATTTCGAGGCGTACCGCCAGGCCTCGGTAGCTCAGTGGGAGAGCACTCGTCCGGCAAACGAGAGGTCCCAGGTTCGAGTCGTGGTCGGGTGATTTTTATTTAACATATTTTTTCATTTATTTAAGAGTAATTAAGCATTTTAAATGCAAAACTTTAAAATATTAAGAAATATTTTTACTTAAGTGGATTTTCTTATCAGTAGGTAAATCTTTGCCAGTGTCCCGTCAATATGGTAAATGATTACTTGATTAACCATTTACCAAATATTAACATTTTATAAATATACCTAATACAGCGTTTATAAATAAATAAAAAACATAGGAAACGAATTGTGGTTTTTAGTCGTAAATATACGACCATGGCGGAATGGACTCGTAAATATTTGTCGGATTTATCCGACCGTGGCGGTTAAAGGGTTAAAAAGGAATAGGCTCTTCATAAAATACTGACGATGAAAGTTAGGCTTTTGATCCTTTTATTCTCTTATGAAAGATAAGTAGAAAGGTCACTTCATTGATTACTTACTTACTTGAATATTTTTGACCATTTCGATTGCTCGGGCAAGTTAAAAAAGGCCAGAAATGACTTGCACCAAATTTTCGGCAAAATAAGATCGAAGAGTGCTAATAAAAAAATAGTCAAAGGAAAATACTGAGTAAAATTATTCGAGTTTAATCATGGCAGCGCAATCGAAACGCGGAGAATGGCGCGGCGATGGAGATCTCGGTAGCTACCTACTATACGATAGCTAGAGATCTAGTCTTTTATGTTAACCTCTGAGGCTTAGAAAAAAAAATGGCTCAATGTAAATAAAGTTTCCACAAATATTCAAAATTAACCACCTGACAAATTCAAAGATAATTAAACAAAAATTGAGCTATAAAGATTGTTATGAAATATGTGAATTTATGAATGACACAGGTCTTTGATTGTAAAATTGTTTTGAAATAAAAATTTAAATCTTAGAAACTACTTATACCAACTGGTTTCATTAATACGAGTAAAATATGGCCCATCACACTAAATCTTTAACAAAATAGTCAAGTGTTGTTTCTTATAGATGTAACGTTGTACATTAATAATGAAATTAAATAAATCACTAGAATATTTACAAGCACTATTTATTAATCAAATTATTATTTATTCTCCAATTTAAAACTTAGCATATTTTATAAAGGCAACATTGTTGTTGACCGAGTGCGCGCGCTGTGTGAAGTAGCTACGTGTTTTTTTCGAATTGGAATAAGACTGAACGCCAGACTGACTCACGCGCCGGCAGACAGTTGACCGTTGTCAAGTAGAACGCACGCCGCTTATTCTCGTCGCTCATTTTACGCGATTAAGTGTTCGTCCCTAACGTTCTCTCGTCATCTGTTTTTTCAACTATTTAGCATAATTGGAATTGCTCGGACGAGCAATTATACTTAATAAATAATAAGTTCGGTTTGTTGGTGAGTGCAATTCGTCCCCAGACTGGGGAACAAAGTTGGGGCTTGCTTAATTTCCTGCACTGCAATTCCGCACTGCACTTCCGTCCCGCTCGCTTCGTGCACCGCTTTGGGCCTGTTGCTGTGTTGCCGTGCCGCCGTTGCTGCTGTTGCGGCCAACGCCACAACCGTCCCCCGGCCGACCCTCGGGCTCTTCCCCGGCGCGCATCAGCGCAGTACATCGCACAACAAAGCAGATCTTGATAAATGTACTAGCGATCAATTTGAGTTCCATTAAGTACCCACGCTCAAATATTTTTTTATATTTTTTTATCCGCACTTAAATTTTGTGAGCCGACTGAGCCGGCCGGAATAAATTGTTACATGACCTTAGTGTGGTGTTCTCATTTCGTACCTCCTCTTCCACAACTATTAGGCAGGCAGGTAGACAGGACCCAGGCTAACGGTACACTGGCGCCATAACGTGGTAGAAAATCGCTTAGTACAAGTCAATATCTGTTTTCTTTGTGTTTTGTGTTTGTTTGTGGCTTGTTTTTTTTTGTATTTTTGGTTTTTGTTTGTTTTTTTTTGTTTTGCTTTTTATTCAATTATATATTTATTACTTAAAAAAAAAAGAAAAAAAAAAGAACCAATTACTTATTGAAGTTGATTGTAACAGTACGGAGAACAGTGTAGACGGCACGATTAAGTTGTTGCGTTTTTTATTCTTTTTTCATTCCGAGTTCACTATTAAATATTAGTGTTATTTGCAACATATTTTTCATGGTATCGACACTGATATTTTGAATCAATTATTTTTTGTTGCGTTTTTTGTTTTTTGTTTGCAAAACATTTTTTTTTGTTGCTTCTGTTTTTTTGTTGTTATTGTCGCTTATCACCACTCATCATTCTGGTCGACTGTTGTTCTCGCTCTTTGACAATGCTGCCTGTTAAATATCTTTCACTTCAAAAGTCGGAGCTCGAATATGAAGTTAGGATAAGAGGTGCTACTGCCGCGTCTTTTGTCGAGGAGTTACGCAAACAAATCGTAAAGTTGGCACCAGATCTTCCATCTGAACACATACTCGAGTCTCCGATCGATGTCAGGCAGGATCTCAAAGGTTGTTTAGAAGTACTCACTAAAGTTCAGACTAATCTTGACGTACCTGAACCTAGTATTCCTACATTAATGAGAACTCAAAATATGTTGAATCACTTACATAATCGGCTTGCTAGGATAACGGCTAGCGACGAACACAAAAATGTATTTGAAGACGTTCAAAGAAGTTACCTTAACTTTTCAAAGAAAATCTCGGTTATTCAAGCCGGAAAGCCAGTACCAGGTTCCTCTAATACCGCATCCACTGGGGCTACTCTAGCACTACACCAGTTTCCGAGTTGCAAAATGTTATTTCGGTGACTTGCGATAGGGGTTCTGCTGATATTAAGAAACTAAAAAAAAAAAGTTCCGTAAAGGATAAGGTTAATTCTTGGCCAGATTTAGCAGCCCTATTGAAGGCGGACTTTGATCAGGCTGATTATGATTATAGGCTTATCTCTGAAATCCGCTCCCGCACACAGGGAGAACGTGAAAATATCACAATTTTTTTGTCAATTATGGACGGAATGCTCTCTCGCTTATCCAAGCCCTTACCTGAAGCGGATCAGCTCGAGATTCTTCTTCACAATGTCAGGCCTTGTTATGCCAGCACCCTTGCTTCAGCACCCAATATTGACTCTATTGATTCCTTGCGGTCATTATGCCGAAATTATGAAAATATTCAGGCACGCCTCTCACGTTTTCAAGAACCACCTAAAGTAACTTCAGAAACGGTTGCACCTGAATTTGCTTATGCTAGGGGGGAGTCTAGTAAAAATAAATTTAGTAGTAATGATAATAATAAACAGAATTTTTCAAACCATAATAATTTTAATTTTAATAAATCTCATAATTACAATAGAAATCATCAGTATAATAAGCAAAATCAGTATAATAAGCAAAATAACTATGTACATTCAGTGGAAGTAAACAAAAATCAATCTTATTGTTATACATGTAAAGTTAATACACACTACATCCGTCAATGTCCAGCACCACGTGATGTTTTCTGTTTTAAATGCGGATTGAAAGATGTCAAGTCTCCTGATTGCCCCAATTGCATTAAAAATAAAAACAGTTCAAAAAACTAAAACTGCAGAATTGTAGTAGTTTTGATGATGGCGATTGGCAAGCTTGACTTAAATTCATTAAAACTTTTACGTCTACTTACAAAATAGCTACAATTCTGCAATCTAAACCTTTCAATGATTCTAGACCTTATATTAATATTAAAATTAATGATATTGACGCTTGCGGTTTACTGGATTCTGGCGCTGCAGTAACGATCTTAGGCAATAATAGTCACAGATGTCTCATCGATTGCACTTTGCACCAGAACGAAAGCATTAATATGATTGCTGCCGGTGGTCAAGCATTAAACTCTATTGGATATGTAAATTTACCCGTCGCGTTTGAAGACCAATTCCATATTATTAAAGCTTATGTCGTCCCCGAAGTTGAAACCTCCATTATTTTAGGTGTAGATTTCTGGCGACTTTTCAAGATCTGTCCAAAGTTTGTTAACTGCATTCAAATGTCACATAATTCTATTTCCGAAATAAAGGTCAATACTGATGAAGCTCGTATACACTCTTACGACAACTTATTAGATTCCCAAAAATCTATTGCCGATAATGTTAGAGCTCAGTTTGAATCTATATCTACCGAAAAAAAGGGTTTAGGTAGAACTAATGTAATTTCGCATCGTATAGATACTGGCGATGCGCAACCAATACGACAGCGCTATTATACGATGTCTCTCGAAAAACAACGGATTCTGACTGAACAAGTAGACGAAATGTTGTCTCTCGATGTTATCGAACCATGTGAAAGTGCTTGGTCGTCCCCAGTACTTTTAGTTAACAAAAAGAACGGACAACCTAGGTTTTGTCTTGATAGTAGAAAGCTGAATTCCGTTACTAAGAAAGACGCCTATAATCTTCCTTACGTTTCCTGATTACATAAAGAACATTAAAAAAACAAATATGTTTAATAAACAACTAAAAGAATTGTTATTGAAAAAAAGTTATTATTCATTAAGAGAATACATGAACGACAAATTTGTCCCTTAATTATGCTCTTATTCAAGAAAATATGTATTGATTATGTATTCTTATATTTTATGTATTGATTTTCTACCAAGTGCCCTCCTTTTATATTTTGCAGTGCCTACTTTAGGCCTATAGTGTTACATGTTTTATGTATTCAAACATACGATCCTCTATTGTAAAAAATAGATTTAAGAAATTTGTAACATAATGGAAGCAATAAATGATTGAGTATTGAGTATTGAGTACGTTTCAGAAATTTTAGATAATCTCCGGGATGCAAAATATTTAACTAGCATAGATTTATCTAAAGCATTTTGGCAGATTCCAATTGCTCCCGAAGACCGTAATAAGACGGCATATTTTTACGTACCTGGTCGTGGCACGTTTCATTTTAAGACCACTGCTTTTGGCCTAACCAACGCTCCTGCTACTCAACAGCGTTTGGTTGATTTGTTGTTCGGAGATATGGAGTCTAAAACTTTTGCTTTCTTAGACGATATTATTATTATTAGTTCCACGTTCGAGGAACATGTATCTCGTTTGTTACGTGTATTAAATAAATTACAAGAAGCAAATTTAACTGTGAATTTTGAAAAATGTTGTTTTTTTAGAAGCCAGCTCAAATACCTCGTTTATGTGGTAGATGCTCATGGATTACGAACAGATCCCGAAAAAGTAGAAGCGATTTTATATTTCCCGACTCCTACCAATAAAAACGGAACTGAAACGCTTTCTCGGTAGTGCAACCTGGTATCGTCGTTTCATTCCGAATTTTAGCACAGTCGCAAGACCTCTCAATAAGCTGACTTCTAACAGTAAAAAAGCACCTCCTTTTACTTGGACACAGGAAGCTGATACCGCATTCAATGCTTTGAAAGAATGTTTAGTTTCTGCACCGGTCCTTTCTTGTCCAAATTATTTAGAGCCATTCGAAGTCCATACGGACGCTAGCAATTACGGAGTGGGCGCAATGTTGACGCAGACACTAAATGGAAAGGAGCACCCTATAGCCTACATGAGTAGATCTCTCACTGGTGCCGAAAGAAACTACAGCATCACGGAGAGAGAGACACTCGCTGTGCTGACTGCTCTCGAACACTGGCGGTGTTACTTAGAGAACGGCCAGAAATTTATAGTTCATACTGACCATTCTGCGTTAAAGTGGTTTCTATCGTTAGAAAACCCATCTGGGAGATTAGCACGTTGGGGTGTACGTTTGTCCTCATTTAATTTCGAAATTAAACATCGTCGCGGAGTAGATAACGTTATACCTGATGCTCTCTCTCGGGCAGTCCCTATTGCCGCAATCTCACTCTCTAATTCTATATTAAATACAAAAGATGATTGGTACCAGAAAATTTATAACGGTTGTTTAAATTCCCCCGTAACTTTTCCCAATTTTAATATAAAAAATAATTCCCTTTTTCGTTTATCTAAAAATAAAACACAACTTTCAGCTGAGTTCGAATGGAAAGAAGTTGTGCCTATCGAGTACCGTGATAAAATAATAGCAGAAAATCACTCTGAACCAACTGCTGGACATTTCGGAATTTTTAAGACCTACCGTAGGCTATCTTTAACGTACTACTGGCCAGGAATGCACCAAGATGTCGTGAAGTTTGTAAGCTCTTGTTCCGTTTGCTTATCTTATAAGGCACAAAATCACACTACATTGGGAGAAATGGGTCGACCGAAACAATGTTCGCGACCGTTTCAAATGATCTCAATTGATTTTGTAGGACCTCTTCCGGTTTCCCGAAAGCAAATTACATTCTAGTCGTTACCTGTTGTTTCTCTAAATTCTGTCATATTTTTCCCTTACGTCGCGCGACTTCAGATGCAGTCATAAAAATTTTAGAAGAATCGATATTTTTATTTCACGGAGTACCGCAAACTATTTTTCTCGATAACGGTAGCCAATTTATCAGTTCCAACACTGAAGCCTTGTTTAAAAAATATAACATCCCTAACATTTATTTCACACCTCAGTATACGCCGCAAATTAATACTGTGGAGCGCTATAACAAGACAATTGTAACTAGCCTATCTGCCTTTGTTGAGAATGATCACAGAACCTGGGACACTTTTATTCCCAAGGTACAATTCGCGATTAATAACTCAGTTAACGAGGCAACTGGTTACACTCCCTCCTTTCTCGTCTATGGTAGAGAGCTTGTTTTGTGCGGATCCCACTACACCGATACTGACCTAGGCGATGAAGTATTGTTTTTACCACGGGATATTTATGCCGAAAACCTTGGTTGCCTTTCCGCCGTATTTAATGATGTGCAAGCTTCATTATGGCAGGCACATGTAAGGAATACTGCGCATTACAATCTGCGACGAAAACAGGCCGAATTTGAGGTAGGCGACCTTGTTTATAAACGGACCTATTTCCTAAGCGACAAGGACAAGTACTTTAGCAAAAAGTTAGCGCCCAAATTCATGAAATGTCGTATTTCGGAAAAGCGTTCTCCTCTCGTTTACGTCTTAGAGGATATGGCTGGTAAAGACTTGGGTGTGTGGGATATTAAGGACTTGAAGTTGGTTAAAAATATTCGTATATAGGTAACCCTTGTTTTAATTTTTGTGATATTTCAGCGTTTTACCTTACCGTAGTTTTGTCATATTGTAATGAGCATTAAGTCATACGTGCAATATATCACGGATGACTTATTTGTGCAAGAGTGCGTCGGCTTTGTGATTTTATCGTCGCCGTTTCTATGATAGGTTAATTTTGAATGGTTAAGTATGATAGTTAGATGAATGTTGATGAGTAGACGTGAATGCTCATTGCAGCCCTTTCTTACAAGGCGGGTTTTATTAGGTAAAACCCTTTCCGTGGAGCGGGGGGTATTGTAACGTTGTACATTAATAATGAAATTAAATAAATCACTAGAATATTTACAAGCACTATTTATTAATCAAATTATTATTTATTCTCCAATTTAAAACTTAGCATATTTTATAAAGGCAACATTATTGTTGACCGAGTGCGCGCGCTGTGTGAAGTAGCTACGTGTTTTTTTCGAATTGGAATAAGACTGAACGCCAGACTGACTCACGCGCCGGCAGACAGTTGACCGTTGTCAAGTAGAACGCACGCCGCTTATTCTCGTCGCTCATTTTACGCGATTAAGTGTTCGTCCCTAACGTTCTCTCGTCATCTGTTTTTTCAACTATTTAGCATAATTGGAATTGCTCGGACGAGCAATTATACTTAATAAATAATAAGTTCGGTTTGTTGGTGAGTGCAATTCGTCCCCAGACTGGGGAACAAAGTTGGGGATTGCTTAATTTCCTGCACTGCACTTCCGCACTGCACTTCCGTCCCGCTCGCTTCGTGCACCGCTTTGGGCCTGTTGCTGTGTTGCCGTGCCGCCGTTGCTGCTGTTGCGGCCAACGCCACAACCGTCCCCCGGCCGACCCTCGGGCTCTTCCCCGGCGCGCATCAGGGCAGTACATCGCACAACAAAGCAGATCTTGATAAATGTACTAGCGATCAATTTGAGTTCCATTAAGTACCCACGCTCAAATATTTTTTTATATTTTTTTATCCGCACTTAAATTTTGTGAGCCGACTGAGCCGGCCGGAATAAATTGTTACATGACCTTAGTCTGGTGTTCTCATTTCGTACCTCCTCTTCCACAACTATTAGGCAGGCAGGTAGACAGGACCCAGGCTAACGGTACATAGAGTCAAAAAAATATATTAAATAAGTACTTACGAGAAATATTAATTTGTGGGTTTCATTTGCTCTCCCAAATTGTGGTCACCCTTCACAGCGAATTCATAAGGAAATAGTTAAGTGGTTTTTTTTCAGAATCCAGAATAATGTACACTACTGAATTGTACAGCAACATTTAGGAGAAATTTCTGCTAAATGTTAGTGTCTCTCAATTTTGATTCCGTCGAGATCTCAGAGTCAGGATTGAGGAGCCACAAAGAATGCGTTCATGTACAAAGTAGGCGCTATTTTTCTACTTTATTTCTCTACTGCAAAATCAATCACAACCTGCTAAATGATCATCATATCGAATATATTGATTGATCGCTTAAATCCTAAAAATATACACCTCTTGAGTATGGATTGAGGAGCCATATAAAAAATATTCTATTTACTTGATTTCAGTGCTATAGAGGCCAAACTTTTAGCAGGTTCTCAAAATTCAAAAATTCAAAATTCAAAAAGTTTTATTCATCTTAGGAATTTCACAAAACACTTGATGAAGTCAGTCATCACATACTTCGGCTTTAACTAGTTGTTGATAGTTGTTAAATAAGATATTACAGTAGACCAAGAGACAAAAAAAGCCGGCGGAAAAAAACTCTTGGCACTCTTTTTCAGTCAGAATGATCAAATTAATACAAATAGGTACAGTACAAATTGACCGTGACATGAAAAAAAACAAACACAAGACAGCTGATTGTGAGAGCCAATGATTATTTCAAATAGTTCAACACCAGCATCAGTTGTTGAACGGCCCTTTGTAAATCCAAATTCTTTATTATGAAGTAAATTGTTATAGGTGAAATGGGCTAAGAGTTGATTAAGAATAATTTTTTCAAAAATTTTACTACAAGTAAGTAGAATTGAAATTGGTCTAAAATTAGTAGGGTCTGTAGTGCTACCCGACTTAAATAAAGGTATAACCTTACTATGCTTCATTAAATCAGGAAACTCCCCACTAATAATACAGTTGTTAAATATTTCAACAAGGCAAGGAGCTATTACATCTATAATAGAATTTAATATTTCAACAGATATGCCCCAGAGATCAGTTGTCTTTTTAATATCAATTGTCTTAAATGTTTTAAAAATATCCCCGGTGTCTATGGGTTGGAACTTGAAAGACACCTTGCACTCACTCACATGATTTTTGAGCAATGATTCAGCTGCCACAGGTGATGAGCTTAATGATTTAGTAGTTGAAACTGGAATGTCAGCAAAACAGCTCTCAAATGCTGTCGCAACATTTTCATCTGCTTTAATTATTGTATTGTCAATAACAAGCTTAAACTCACTATTGCGATTCTTTACTTTCCCAGTTTCCTTATTAATTATATTCCAAGTAGTTTTAGTCTTATTAGCGCTATTTTTAATCTTATTTCTTAGATAAATGAATTTGGCTGTGGCACAAACTCTTCTGAATAATTTAGAGTAAATTCTAACATAGTTGCAAATACTTTCACTTTTGTTATATGATTTCTCATGATAGAGATCATATAGGTGCTTTCTACTAATATGTATACCTGTGGTAGCCCAATCACTGAAGGATTTACAATTGTTTGGAGAAACTTTTTTTGGAATAAATACAGTCTTATGTTGTTTATTAATTAAACTACTTAAATTACTGTATAGTAAATTTACATTATTGAAGTGGGCTATATGGGGCATATGTTAATGACACCACATCTAAATCTCTCCAAACGGATTTTATTGACTGGTCTCTATACAATTGATTCTAAATGTTGCTAAATTTTCAAAAGAATTCATCTTTTACTTACTTCGTTCCAGGTGGCTCCTCAATTCAGATGTTTAGATTGAGGAGCCACCTTAAAATTCATATTACTATTGATATATTTTGCTGCTAAATCCAGAATTTGTGCTGCAAAATAAGCTATTTTGCTGCTAAATAATGGGGAAACCAGAATTTAAAAACCAGATGTGGCTCCTCAATCCTTACGGACATAAACGTGAGCTTCGTCTATAATAAAAAAAACCTACCCTTACCCATTAGTTAATCTTTAGAATGGAAATAATCTCAAATATTAACTTAGATACATATGAAGAAACCTTAGATACATATGGAGAAACACCTACTTACAAACTATACCGCTGAATTTTATTGATTTTTTTTTAATTGATTTTACTTAGAGCAAGCAAAGAGCAAACCTCCGACTGCCTTTACTTCGGAATTTTTTAGTTGGCTCCTTCATAATTTAGACAAAGGAAACTGAGTAAGCCTGGGCCACAGGGTTAACAGGTTGACTTTGGTCTAAAAAAATAGCTTATTTTATCCTTATTCAAAATACATAAAACCCCTAAAAATGTAGTGAGGGGGGAAAACAAGTTATTTCAAGATATGGAAATCGCTGTCATTGTTTTTTAGTATGGATGAATAACTCATAATATAATTGAAAATACGCTGAGTAAAATTGAAGAAATATTAAGTGAGAATCATTATAAGGTTAAATGAATGTAAACTAACCGCGTTAGTTTTATTTTAAATAATTATTTTGTAATTAAAATAGGCGAAATTCTTTATTATGTTTGGCAATACTGAGTGAATGAAGAACGAAACTATGGTAATTGACTCGTTCAGTAAGTCAATCGATCTATTTGTTCACTCGTTTGTTTGGTTTCTTTCCTTGCGCTTGAGTATTTTCATGGTTTTTCCTATTTATAAGGTAGCCCTAAGAAAAGTGAAAGTTGTTAGTATCAATTTATTAGTTTGAATAGTTGTTTAAAACTATAACTAATGACTAAGTAAGTATAGTATATCTTGTAATGTCCTATTTTATCTAGTATGCTATCTAAGTAAAATGTGCTACTATTTATTTTTAATTATAAACTCTCTAAATAATTCAAAATACAATAATTCATGTTTAGATCTCAACAATAAGAAAAGGAATAGCTTTAGAAAGTGATTCGAAGCTCACTAAACTTCTGTGTATACCTATAGACAAAATTATGGGTATTTCAATTCCTCAAAACTGGTTTATCTTGAAAATTTCGGTGATGAAACATGATTATATTTTAAATAAAAAAAAGCAAATGTCAAGTTGTTAATACCGTGGCCCAGAAATGTATGGAGCAGGTTCTGTCTCCTTTAACAACTTATTACTCATATGCCAAAATCTGTTTAGCTGCTGTTTTTGAAAGGTTCTCCACGTATCCCGGTTTTTTCGCTGCCCTCATCATGCATTTACCAGTGACCTTGACCGTTGGTCCATCATGCCGGGGGCCTGCCTAAGCTACACACGTAGAAACCACGTAGGTCACCACTTACCCTAAAGGCAACCTTTCTGCAAGCTATGTGCTCTGCACATTGCCACTCCAGCTTGCAATCTTTCTTGCTATGTCGGTAACTCTAGTTAGCTGGCAAATTTTCTCATTACTATAAGAGTAAATGTATAATATAAGTGATAATAAGCGACTCGTTTAAAAAGGCCCATAGTTAGCAACCACGACTCAAATCTATATGCCATCCCCAGATGTCATCATATACATTGGTCATAAACCTGTGGTACTTATTTTGTACGCGATACTTTTAAAAGACTTCGAACTCGGACCTCTTCCTCAAAGTTGGTAGTTAGGTAGGCCAACTAGATTTTTTTTTCTAGTAGTTTTCTTTTTTGTCTTGAACTAAGACGAAAAGAACAAATCAAGCTTCTACGCGACGTGTGGTATATACTACTCAACTTAACTTCAATTCAAAGGCAAACTGCCTACAACTAACTTCAACAAAAAACTAAGAAAACTGCGATCAACTATTGCAACTGAACAATATCAACTTCTGTGTGATTGAAAACGTTTTTAAACTACATAAACAAGTGAAAGGTGAACATCGGAACTTATCTAAATAACTAAATTAATCATGGAGCATCTCAACAAACAAGTCTCAAATTTTGAAAACATCAAAGTTCTGTGTACTAACTACAAGAAAGATAGCATAGCTAGGAAAACCTCTGACTACCTGGAAAGGCGTCTTACTAAACTAGAAAATGAATGGGTGGAATTCCATGAACGTCACGAACTACTACTGGCTTCAATTTCTGAAAAATCTACAACCCCTTACTTTACGGAGGGCGTGTATGAAAAAACTAGGCAAATGTATGAAAGTACCAAAAAGGATATGATGGAATTGTTGCTCTCTTACCGTCAACAACGGCAACAAAAACTACAGTTTGACTTAACGGGAATGCTGCTAGAAGAAACCGATGATAAAATAAAAGAACTATTAAACTGCCAAGAAAGCAACTTTAAGGCTTTGGATAGAGCGATGTCAAAAATTAACATCGAATTTTTGACTGAAAAATGGGAATATGAAGATAACTTAATGATTATAAAATCAAAATGGGAAAATATTGATAAACTGCACTGGCAGCTGGAGACTGCACTCAAAGGCTCCAACTTTAAAGAAGAATATATACAAAACTTTGAACACATAGAACAGAAATACGATGAAATCAGAAAACAATTAAATAGTCACATATGGTCTAACATCCACTATCAACGGTCAGCTCCACAAATTGAAATACCCGACTTTTCTGGCAACTACATGCAATGGTTGTCTTTCAAAGATATTTTCATTGAAACTATCCACAGAAACCCTACCATCTCAAAATGTCAAAAAATGCAGCATTTAAAAACAAAGTTAAAGGGTGAAGCGGAACGTCTTGTACAACACCTCAGTATTAGTACAGAGAACTATGATTCATGCTGGGAGATACTAACTCATCGATATGACAACCGTCAACTACAGTTTACTTCTTTTATGAATGCAATGCATCAACTACCATCAATTCGATACCCTAACAGCTACAACTTGAAAAAGATGCACGATGTGATAACAGAAAGTATTAATGGTCTAAAAAACATGGGCGTCGATACCTCAAGCTGGGGACCCATCGTCGTTTACTACATGTCGCAAAAACTCGATTCCCTGTCGTTTAATGAGTATACAAAGGAAATGAAAAATAATAGAGACCTACCTAA